>VUJU01000806.1:0-10902 GCA_009835225.1 Aphis craccivora
AAAAAGATTATTATATGTGGAATATAAAAATAAATATTATATAGTTACAAATTAAATATAGGTAATGCACATTCCAACAGCATGAAAAGATGTATTATGTAAATTCGTTTATCAGTGTAAATGTCACATACATCTCAATGTCAGTCGCAGACAATTCCACAGCCAAATTTGTATTATTATACTAGAACACACGTGTGCTCATTAAATTAATATCTCGTCAATTATAACTGAATAATAATAAAAACAAATTAATACTTCTATCGTTGGTATAATACTATATGATAGAATTGTACCGATAATAAAAATTATACAAGTATCGCATACACTTAATTTACTTGTAATTTTAAGTATCTATGTGTGTGTGGTGTGTTGACTTGCTTAAACTAAATAGTTATAAAAAACCATGTCTAGTAAAATTCTACAATATCAAGGTAAATCCTTAATTATTTTTTAATTTACCAAAAGAAAAATATTGGACGTATATCAAATAGTTATATACAATTTATTATAATAAGTTTTGCATATTATACAGTATACATTTTTACAGGATCTTTAATTTATTATTTATAAACACTCATCACTTACTAGTCTCGCTCTACAAACGAAACCACCATATTATTTTATATTGTTTGCGTATTCGTGTATCTCTGGTTTCAATTAGAAGAGTTTTGTAGAGAATTACACAAAACCCAAACTCAAAGGGTGCCCTGATTCTGTGATTGTTTTATACTTTTCAATGAATATAATGCTCTCGGGTGACGACTTTAATACGATGTTATATATAGTATTATACCTATTATGTATGTTTGAATATAAACCACGCATAAAGCTTATACCCTTGCTTATATATATATATAATATTAATACTACAACAATGTATCTAAATATTATTTTAATATCTCCAGTATTACAGTTTATTAAAATTTAATTTTACTTTCACAAAATACATAGTATAATATAATATTATGTCATATTGAATGTGTATTGAATGTATATTGTAAATTGTTCGATAAGTACAGTCTGTTTTACGCGACAGTCGTGTCGTAATGTTACATTACCTTGTTTTGTGATAGATTTATTTAATATATTTTGTTATAGTATATTCAAACCATACATTGTGTTATTCTCTATAGTTAAATAGTCAGTAGATTAACCAACGACTCTATTAACAATAATAATTTTCATTTTTAGCTTACAAAATTTTACTCCATTTTAAAATGCTATAAGACCATAAAAATTATCTATGAAATGAGTAATATTTAACTATGTATAAAAATGTTGAATTTGTATGGAAATATATTGATATATACTTCAGAAACTTCACAGTAACCAGGAACCATCATAATCATCATACTAAACGCTTTTAACTTCATTAAAATATTTGAAAATCTTTTTTTTTTCTAGTACCTACTAAATAAATGTAAGTGTATTTTGTACAATAGATAGAAATTTAATTTGAATTTATTTAAAATAAATCAAAACAATTAAGTTAAAATTGAATTTAATTAACAAAAATACCACCAGTTTGTAAAATAAAACGTCAGTTTTTAGTTGCTTTACAAAATGTATTACCTATCTATAATAGCTAAAAAAAAAAATAAAATTCGTAACGAAATGGCTGTAAGTTTTTAAGATAATTAAATATTTTTTATTTTAACTGCCTTTGTTGACGTTCTATCTTTATCCTTTGTATAATTATATTAACAAACACTGACAAATTATAATTTATATGTGATCAATTTCCAATGTAATAGTTGATCTAGTGAAGCGATAAGAATTCTAAAAATAGATTTGAATTTTTCGTCAAGTATACTTAATAATGACTTTTTTGCTTTTATTTTATTTTATTTTCTAAAATCGTAAAAAAATTATAAAAAAAGTAAAATTAAAAAAAAAATGCATATTTCAACTTTTGAAAAAATAAATCAAAACGCGATAAATTTAATGTAAAAAAGACTAAATAGGTTTGTGATATAATATTATAAATACACGAACATCGTTTTCAATAAATTTTTAGATAATATTAATTTGAATAATGTTCATCAACAGTTGATTTGTTTTTCAATGTTTGTTCGTAACTGCATAGGGCCAAAAATGTATCATTTTCATTAGATTTCAATGCCATGTCTTTATGTCATGAGTTATGACTATTATAGGTATTCGTAACCATTCCTATTCACCTTTCTTAAATAAGCTTCAAACTATGTACCTACACATTAAAGAATCGATAACATTGATCTATTATGTATTATAATGAATTTATGTATTAAATAAAAGGTAATAGATGGGAGGTGACAACATTCATATCCTCTCTTGACTACAACATCAATGAGTAAGTGGTCGGCCTGGCAGTGTATATTAGAAAATGGTAGTAAATCGCGTGTGCATCTCACTACAACACATTATAGTTAATATTATATATTTATATATATATTAATAGTATAATATATCTTTAGTCTGACGTATACCGTAATTATTTTCATTATATAGTTTATGCGTCTAATAATATTTCATATAATATTTAAGTTTTCGACTATCCGTTTACTGCACAGTACGCCAGTACCTAAATACATATTTTAATGTGAGACAAGGGTTCGGATCAGAAGATATTTTCAACGTAATAAAATTTGATCTATTTAAAAATAAAATTTCAGAAATGTTTTCATCACCAAATTAGTGTAGCAATAGTCAATCATGATCAAAGCAGTTGTTTTCGCTCCGTCTGAAAATACACTGTGTTTTCTAAATAACCTTATGAATATATTATTTAATTACAATTACAAAATTTTAATAATTAAGTTTCTTTTTTTTCTTTTGTATAAAATATGAAAATAAGTACCTACCTACATAGTGCATAAATATTTCAAAAATATTATGCATTATATTAAAGCAAACCGTAATATTATTATATTAATTCTATTAGTTAACTATATAATATTATATAAGAAAAGTTATAAAAACAGCTGTGTATTAGTTTATTATATTTTAACTACTATAAACCTATAAGTTATAACTATATTATAAGATCACTTAAACTCTTATTATAAATCAAAAATTAGTTTTGATATTTTAAATTGTATACTATTCTTTGAATTGTGTCTTACAAAAACAAAATATAGCAATAATTGTATGTCAATGTAATTAGAAAGTAATTAAATCAAGATAATCGAAATCGACTAGCACACATATTGTATTACATGGCTTGTAAATCGTAAATTAAAAACTCGTTCACTGATATTTGTAAGATAGTTTAAATTTTAGACTTCACGTAGAAACCAGTAAATTAAATATTTTGATCGATAGTTATACAATTTATTAATTGATTTGAAATTATTTTTGTTGTGTGTCGTTTACAAAGTGAATCTTTGACAGTTTATTGTACAATTTATATGATGTTAACGATAAGATATAAAAAAAATAATTTATTACAATAAATAAACTGTTAAAAAAATATATATCCCTAACGGTTCATCAACTGCAGTAATCAATAAGAAAAAAAAATAAATGTCTAACGTATAATGTAAACTAAAATTTTAAATTCATATTAATTAGTATAGAGCAAATATCGATTTTATTTGTGATGACAAAAAAAAAACAAACTTTTGAGTAAAATTTAGAAATTAAATATATACCAGCACATTAATTTATTCGTATATTTTACATAAATATACATATATGTATATTGTATATATATATATAAACCATGTCTTGATGCAAAAGTCAATGAAAAAAAAAAAAAACATTTTTAATAATGTGCATTTTTTTTAATTTTTAAACGTTTAATTATACAAATTTATAGATTAGTTTTAATTGTCAAATTTATTTTTATTGTCTTAATAAATATTTATACTTTACAGTACATACTTATAAAAAGTAATAACTTTAAAACATAATAATAAAAACTTTTACAAAACGAATACATGAATACATACGGGTAAATTTAACGCATTATCCTACGAAAATGCGTTCTCAAAAAGTAGGTATACTGTATTAAATCGTATTTTACCGATACTATAAAAATAGACAAAAAAATGTTTTTTTTTTGAATATTGTGTTGTACAATTTAACATTGTGATAATTTGAACGATAGCATACTAATCAACTAGGTATGTTTTTTTTTATGGACATTTGCTATTTTCCAGTGAGTAAAATAGAGAAATGAAATAAAAATTATCATATCAAATTGCAAGCACTATAATAGCTTAAGAGAGATTATTTTATCATAAATATCTTTTTATAAACAAAAAGAAACATGCATGTGTAATGCATGAAGAATGAAGATATTTATAATATGTTTTTATAGCAATATAGCACTCATTAATACGATAGATTTATCATAAATTTATTATTGTATCATTATATTATTACATACCAATTGTTGTTATTCTATACTGATATCATACATCCATATGCAAATGAAAAAATAAATAAATTATTGAAGCAAATAAAATACAGATTTTTATGTACTTTCCAATAAATTATATTTTAAATGCTGATACGTATATGACTACAGATATCGAATATAAATATCTATAGTTAGATATTATACAATTATTGAACAAAATGTATCATCTTCCATGACATTTTATTATATTTTATATTGAAATTTAAAGTTCATATATAATATATTATGTTGTTTTATTAATGATAATATATTAGTAAACGTTTATCAATTTAAGTATATGGACTAAGAGTGTGCGTAAACATACACTATTCGAAAATAATTGCACTCCGATCAAAAAATTTATATATTTAACCGTTTACCCAAAATATTGGTTGTTAAAAATTATAAACAATAAAATATAAAAATAAGTAATACTAGGTTTATTAGTTTATTACCAACAAAATAAAACTTATAATGGGTAAAAATATTGAATGATTATAAAATAGTGAATGCTTACTATAGCATATAAAAATTACTGACCCTCATTATAGCCACTTGTCCATATTTTTATTAGATATTTTATCATATTTCAATTATCATTTATCATTTATCATGGATTAAAGTGACTAATATATCTGTACTTGATTAATTTTAAAAAATATGCGTATTTCCTGATAAAAATACTATTAACTGTATTGCTTGATAGTTTACTTGTCTTAACGTATTGATTATTACTTTTTTTGTTAAGTATTAGTTATTCATATTGGCTCAATAACCACTGTATAAAACTATTAGGTATATAAAATAGATATATTAAAAATATCATCTAATTGTCAATAGTCTTTGGCGAATACATGATTTGTAAATGGTCCATAAAAGATAGAAGTAGGTACCTAAAGTATGAACTTTGAACAACTATGTATATTCTTCATTTTTTATTATATGTACTTGTATATATACTGTACATACTCGTATATTTTGTACAATTTAATATTTGAGTCGAATCAGTATACAAATACTGCAATTGTACAGTAATATAATATTCACGAATTTCTATAATTTCTTTACTTGGAATTTTGATCAAAAATATTAAAATTCTTAAAATTATCAGAGTAAATTGCTACCTAACAAAAAAAACTTTTTTCAGAGAATATAGACAATATTTCAATACCTAAAAATATGCATACATTCTTTGAAAAACTGGTTTTTCAAAAAATAAAAAAATACCAGTTTTTATAAAAATGCTTTTGTTTTTACCAACTATTTTGAAAAGTACTGTACATTTTAAATCTTCCATAGTACTAGGTGTATCCGATTCTTTACTATTTCAACCCATTGAAGCTGAAGATTGATGACTTTTTAACAATACAAAGGGGATTGAAAAACACAAAAAAATAAAAATAAAAACACAGCATTGTAAAACATTAATCGCTCAGCTCTGAACCTAAATTATTATAATTTATGATTTTCAGTCACACAAAGTTGATACTATAAGAAAAATAAAGGTATATTTTTCAGTATGAATCAATTAAACGTTCATGAATAATTCTACGTTACAATGTTTAAACTGTACATCTGTACATCATTTTTGCATTCTAGATGTTTAAAAAAAGTTGAATAAATATATTTTTTTGTCGTTCAAAATACTACTCAATTCAGTCGTGTAACCAAGATGAATTATAAGCTTTAAATGTAATTACACCTTTCGAGTTACGGTTCTAAATTACGTTTAAACAAATAATCACTTAAAATGTAAATTTGTACCACAAACGTGAAACTATGTAATTTTAACAATCTTATAGCGACTTTATTACTTAAAAAAATAAAAAAATAATTTTAAGTAGGTATTTGAAAGAAAAAATATTCACTATGATTTTAAATGGAAAATTAAAAATAATATTATTTTCAAATTATAAGCTATTCATTTATTTATTTATTTATGTTAAAGCTATTATAGCTGATATGTAAAAGTACATTATAATTATATAACAAATAACTCAAGTAAACATTGTAATAATAATATTAAATAATACAATCATGATAAAGATAAGTTTTGAAATAGAAAAAAAAAACAAAATAGTTCTGAAAACTTAAGTTTTAAGTTTATATATATATATTTTTTTTCTGATATTGAATAAAATAAATAAATGTCTAGTTCAACAACTATTTCCATTAGTATAACATTTGAATACATAATATTCACATTTTAAGAATAATTTATTCTATTTAAAAAAAAAGAAAAAAATGAGTAAATAACAAAATAGAAGAAATAATAAACAATTAAATAAATACAGTTTTATTTTAAAACAAATTTATAATCAATAAAAAAATGGTTAATACAAATTAAATTTTGAGAAAAATAAATTATAAATTTGAATACAATTATTACAAAGGTTAATAATTTATTGTTTAGTCAAACCGTTTAATTTTAATAAAAGTTGGTACAAATATCATTTATCAAAGGATAAATGTGTCATTATGATTATGTATACAGATATCCTACATACACAGGTTGTTATCTGAATATTACAGATTGTATAAAGTTAATAATTAAATTTAAAAATAAATTATGAAAAAAATCATTAGTGACTTTTTACAGTTTAATATAATCAGGTGGTTTACCTTTTATTTCAACTTACAAAGGCACTTCAAGACACATTAGCAGTGCTTAATGATGTATAATGGTCTGCTAGGATCATTTATTAGTTATGTTTCACATTATACGAATTACAACTGTTATGTACCTATATGTTTGACACGCTCTAGAATTCTATGTAATAAAAACCATGAGATTCGAACTGACTGCCGACCTAAATTACCTCCGTTTTTATCCAAAAAGCATTGAAGAAATGTAAAAAAAAAAATAAATCCCTAGCTCAATGATTTTATGTTATTTCAAATGTTACTAACTTAAAATTGACCCTTAATTTTTACAAGGAAAGACGCTATATTATTATAAAACTAAATTGTTATCGTGACATAGTATAATGTTATGCGAATAGAACGAATGAACGCGTTGTTAATAACTATTGTGCTTTAACATTGTACAGTAGGTGTCGAGAGTACTTTTTTATTGATTAAGTCACTATAATAATTGTATTAAATATGAATTCAACAATAAATCATTGTATACAGGAAATATTTCTAAATGAAGCCGATAAGTATATATTATAGTGTAGGTATTTATATTGATATAATTAATGTAATTCATTTTACTATTAGTCATTTGAGTAATACCATAATTTGAGTACATTTTTGTTGAAAACATAGTATATTTTATTATATTATCAATTAAATATAAAAATAGTAAGGGTATCTATTATTATATATTTATATAATTGTATATTTCTGTTTTAAATTTTTAATACAAATATACTGGTAAAACAACGCAACAAATTTACGGTATAAACAGGTGTTATGAAAAAAAGGAAAAAAAGAAGTACGACGACGTTTTTCTATCGAGTGTCGAGTGTATTTTATATTTTTACACGGAAAAAAAAAATTGCTCGATTCTATAAAAAATAACATAATCTATCCTAATTCATATCTGATATCACAGCATATATTTGTGAACATGGTAACAATATAGGAATAATGATGATTACAATTAACATTTGACAAAACACCGCCCGCCTTGAGCGACAGTCTCAAAAGAAGAATACAAAAAAAAAAAAAAAATTCATAATAAAGAAAAATTGAAAAATAAAAAAAATAACAAATTCATAGTTACAAACAAAGATAATAATAACAATAATAATAATAATGAACTTATGAAATTCTCATTCAGTCTTTTACGGTAGTGGTAGTCTTATGAGCTTGGTAATAGGTTTGGTGTAGAAGGAGTTTTGAGTCTTGACTGTAACGACACACACCAAGTGATCGCGCGCACTTGGGTATACTGATGTGATTCTTGCTAAAGGCCAGTGGTTAGGTGGTGAATTCTCATCTTTGATGACGACAAGATCACCAACATGAAATTGCATTTTATGTGTTCTCTATTTCTGGCGGTGTTGCAGCTTTCGCAGATAGTCCGAAGACCACAACTTCCAGAAACGGTGTTGCTGTTGTTGTAGAAGATTCCATTTTGTCAACCTGTTGGATACAGCGGTGGAGTAATCTTTGCTTGGCAGAGAAATGAGAGGCCGTCCAATCAAAAAATGTCCAGGTGTTAATACGTTGCAGTCAACAGATAGTGTACTCAGGGGTCTAGAATTCATGATGGCTTCGATTTGTGTGAACAATCTGGATAATTCTTCATGGGTGTAGGGTGTACACATAAGTACCAGTAATTCGCTTCAGAATAGATTTACATGACTTTATGTTGGCTTCCCATAATCCTAAGAAGCGAGGAGTGGCTGAGGGAATAAATGACTAGTTGATACTGTGAGGCAAGCAAAAAGAACTAATTTGAGCAGTGGACTCTGGACGATTCAAGAACTCATGCATTTCACGCAATGTGTTCTGAACACCCACAATATTAGTGCCACTGTCGCTCATAATGGTTGATGGATAACCACGTCGTGATACGAAACGTCACAAAACCGCAATGAAAGCAGGAGTGGTCAGATCACTTAACAGTTCCAAATGTACAGCCTTGGTCTGTATGTGTTGTATGTAGTTCTGGTGCGTCCTGCTAGTAGGCAAGTGATGAACGGACCGGCAAAGTCAATCCCACAACGCGTAAATGGTGGTGACATAGTGACACGAGATGATGGAAGATCCGCCATAAGTTGCTGACCCTATATACAATAGTGACATTTAGGCTGGAGTGTAAGTTTTGTATGTGTGTTTGGCGTATGATCAACTCGGTGAGATGATGAGTCTTGGGTAAAATCATCGGATGCTTTTGCTCATAAGAAAGTGCAGAGTGGTATAGTCAACCACCGACTCTTATCACGTTTCTGCTATTCATGAATGGGTTTAAGCTACTAAGTAGGCTGGACTTCTTAATGGGGACCGCCTCATTCTTGGATAGTTGTCTCAGCTTGCAGCGTGCGAATTGCTTGATACGGCGACATTACCAACCCATATATACCCGTATGTAACATTGTAACCGTATTTAAACGATATGATGTAACTGGGTCAGTTGGGTGATTACGCTAGAGTATGCACTGGTATAGACGATGTGTTGGATGTATGAGCATCTGTCGGAACATCTGCTCTACGACGGAACTGAAGACATACCTAGAAAACCGAAAGTTAGTTAGAACACTAACAATATTTTTTTGGAGTTTGAGTCCTTTGAATAGATAGTCATTCAGTGTCAGACTATTATCCATAATACTTGATCCATTAAAAACTACTCGGAGTTTGGTAGTGGTACTGATTGGCTGACAGATGTGGTGATGAGATATGTAAATTATTGGTTGATGTTCATCGTGCGGTAGTATTTTTTCCATGTGATTTGACTCTATATATTCTCGTATAAATCCCTTGTACTAAACACTGATATCTAGGTGTTTGGACAGAAAAGACTCAACTTGGTGTAAACGTCGAAGTGCATTAAGGTATGAGTTATAATCGTGAGGTACATGTTTTTTAAATGGCAACTGTAGTATATACCGTCTATTATCGTCCCTTGTATATGTGTTCTGATAGTGGTCTTCACACATTTTGTCTTCAGATGACATTGTCAATACTCGCGGCACCTCCTCCAGTTCCCAAAATTATCTCAACGTTCTGCTCAATGCTGCGATGGTACAACTTGTGACCACGAAACTGGCTATACTCGGTACTTGAATTTGTTGACTTGATTACATTTCACTGGTGCCATAGACAATACAGCCTAATTTTGAGTTCTGCAACGTGGGGGTATTAGCAGGTCCACTGATCTTACCATTTTGTATGCTATCCATGAACACGTCGGCTCCTAATAATATATCAATACGTCCAGGTATGTGAAAGTTTGGATCTGCTAAAGAGACATCTTTAAAGTGAGTCCGGGTTAACTAACACTGCATTTCTTAATGGGTAGTCCATGGTGACCCACGGCGTGACGATGGCGTTTAACGTATAGCTTGTATCGGATGTGTGAGACGAGACAAACAGAGATGTCATTTCAGACATCTTGGTTGATGCATCTGAAATACATTCTACGGTTACAGGGTAGTGGACCCGTCGTAGTCCTAGCCTCGTCACCAAACTGTTTGATATGAAGTGGGACTGTGAAGTTGAATCCAGCAAAGCTCTACACAGTTCTGTCCTACCATTGAACCTATGTACTCTCACAAGTGCGGTGGAGAGAAGTACTGATGGCAATGCTGGAGAACGCGGCATCCCATGTGCAACGATTGCTCCATTGGTATCTGTAATTATTGTTGCACTCACTGTTTCAGTATTGAAAGTGGTTTTTAATGTAGATCCAGTATCTTCAGACACCTGTTGTTTGGCTGTTACATTGTGTAATAATGTATGATGTTTGTAACCACAGATTTTGCAAACTTTATCCAAAAAACAGACTGAGCGGGTATGTCCTATACGAAGACAGTTCCAACATTTGATTTTTTTTGCAATGAGTT
>VUJU01000806.1:10952-80584 GCA_009835225.1 Aphis craccivora
CCTTCATAAACGTTTCACACTGGTAAATGCTGTGGGGTTGTGCACAAATCTGACATTTGATTTTCCCTTCTTTTTGTGCCACCACTGTGTGTGCAGCAGTCTTAATATATGACTGTTTAGATCTACCACTGGATCCTTGTCTGAACTGCATGACCTCCAGTGGCATATATCTATAGGTATCTATGCACTATCTAATAGTTCAATAAGTGTGACGATTTCGTAGGTGTTGTATGTATTCAGCACTTCGAATGTGTTATGCATGAACTTCTTCTCTATTAATTTTGTTTCGTTAAGTAAAACGAGACGTATTTGCTCCATGATGTGGTAATGCAGTATGCACATGTTTACGACTAAGTAATGTAATAACTTAGTTGCAAATAAAATTTAAAACTAAACTTCGCGAACACACACTCAATTTAATGTATGATACGTATGAAATAAACAGAGAAACGATCCGGCTCGTATGGACCAAAAAATGTTATGAAAACAAGGAAATAAAGAAAAGAAGTACGACAACGTTTTTCTATCGAGTGTGGACTGTATTTTATATTTTTAAATGACAAAAAAACTTGCTCGATTCTACAAAAAAGAACATAACCTATCCTAGTTCATGATGATAATAATAATAATGATGATAACAATTAACATTTGACAAAACAACAAGAAATACCTTATTAATTAATATAAATATTTTCGAAAATATCATTACAAATAATACAATATATGTTAAAGTCTCAAATACTCACCAATAATATTTTTGAATTACAACACAATATATACAAAAATCTATGAAAAAAAGTGTTAATGTAGGTACTTTTTAAATGTTTGAGTTTTAGTAAGACATATTTATAAAGAACCTCGTATCATATGTTCAAGCCTTAGCATTACATTTTATAATAATTAACTACAAAATAATGTACATAATAGTTATTTTTGTAATTTTGAAGAATTTTTTCAATATTTGAACTTAATAAGCTAAAAAATTAACAAATAAACATTTTTTAATAACATTTGAATATTTTTAAAATTACAAAAGTAATAACAAATTACTCTTGAAAAAATAAAACCAAAAAATTAAAATGCCAATAAATAATTTAAAATATGTCTATAGATTTTTAAAAATGCATTAAGTATAACAAAATATTATTTTTTAATCATTATATGAATAGATTTTTATGTTTTTAATGAATTGTATTATTATCTAATATTGTTTGACTGTGATTATTATAAACTTTATTTGTATCACTTGTATTATTAATATCATTGTCAATATTATAGTATTATATCATTATACTATACTTGGATTTTATGAATTCATTATTCATCAAATTTAAATAAATAAATAAATGTAAATAATTTAAAATATAAATAAATATAACAAAAAGACCAAAAATATATTAAAAATTAAATCTTGCCTAGTAAATGCAAATTATATGATTATATTTTTTTTTAATATCGTATATCAAGTTTCTACAGTAAATTTTGAATTTGCACAAAAAAATATAATTTATTTTGTTAAAAATTAAGTTTGGTTAAACGTTTCATTTTTTTTTATTTTAAAAAAATACTGAGAACTTTCATTGTTAATCTGCCAAAAATAGCACATATAGACCCGATTAGATACCAGAAGTCTCGCCTTAAAAAATTATTATCGATACAATTTTATTACTATGAAAGATGTACACAGACATAAAAATAGAAAAATACAAGGAACTGCAATAATCTCCATAGTGCGCTATTTTGAATAGGAAAACGATATTGATTAAACATAAAAATTTGTCACTAGACAAGAAAAATTTAAAGCTTAAATTTTCAACAACAATTCTGATTTCACAAAAAATGTTGTATGGAAGTTAGTTATTGTATTATTTTTTATAGTATACAGAGTGCATCACAAGGATATTTCATAATAGTCAAGGTAGAATTGTCATATCATCTGGACGCATAATGCATATATTATTTTTCATCCAAATTAACCGCACTATATAGTTTTAAATTCTACTCGTTTTCATGTTAATAGTTTCAACAATACAATTCACCGACAAATTACGTTTACACAAGCGCACGAGTAATGCATTACAAACAAGCGAAATGTGCAGGAAGTTTTGATAAACTCGTTAATATTTATTTTGTAGTAGTCGCGAAACAGGAGTATAGGATCCGATCTGTATTCTCCTTGGATACACACAAATTATTTTTTAAGCAATTGCAATAGGATACCTTTGACAATTATTATTATAATACTACGCATTTATGATTGATATTTGATTTTAATACACGATTTTTGAATACTAATGTATAGACCAGTGATTTCCAACCTTTTTTCCTCGGTGTGCCACTTGGATAAACAATTATCTTTGAGCGTGCAGCCAATAATTATTAATAACGATTTAATATCAAATAATTTTAGATTTTTGTTGTAGTTAAAAATTGCTTGTAGAAATTTAATATACACCAGTTGTTGTTTAAATTGTCATTTTCTATACATGATTTGATTTTAGGTTATCAAAACATAAACCAAATTTTTTACCACCAAGTGGAAAATATATATCCTAAGCTGACAAATGATCTCCATTCAGAATCGTTTTTTGTATACAATGGTACCTATCATTGAATTCAAATTTAACACATCTATTATAATAGTGGTCTATTTTATGTCGAAGATTCACTCGATAGGTACCTACTGTACAGCAAAGCATTACCCACTTGACCACCCTTTTCTTCTTCTTTTTTTTTTTTAGGTTTAGGTTATATTGCATTTTTATTTATTAACAGAGCTTAAGTTTCAGAGTTATTATTATAGTCTGTAGAAGAAATGAAATAAAATCCATGACTAATCAGTAATCATAAATCATTTGAAATATTTTATATGTAATATCAAATAGAAAATTGATGATACTTTACAAATATAAAAAAATATAAAAGTATTTATGTTTAATGTAGAATGTAGATAAATATCTATAAATTGGTATTGTTTAAAATAAAATATAATATGGTCAATAATAAAAATGATAGTGAAATAAACAGTTTTTAAATAGATTACAAAAATATTACGTTATACACTTATATCTAATAAATATAGTGTACTGTATAATAGTTAGTATTTTTTTTTTTGTTTTTAATATAATTATTATTATATAACTGAATAATCTATAAACTATAAGATGATCCATTGAACATTAATTATTTATAAAGTTATTGATATTTAAATAAAAATATTGTTTGCATAGTTTGTAAATCTTTATAAACTACATTTTTCTAAAAATATCTATTTTATCGTTATAATTTTTTAATACTAATAAAGTCATGCATTTTTATACCCTTGTTCCAAATAAAATATTTTTTGGAATATATCGTTCTATAAACCTTTTGGACACAATACTTTAGAATTTATTAATATTTAAAGTTTAATTAAATAAAATGGAATAATATAATATAAGGGTACCTACATTGCAAAGTATAGGTTTACTTATTCACTCACTATAATTTTAAATACATATAACTAATAAATTATTCAACAAAATTTTATTTTATATATTATCATATTACCCTTAAAAATATTCTACTTAAAAAATAATATGAAATTAAAAATGTATATTATCAAAGAGTAAAAACTTTGAAAAAATGATAATAATGAAAAATAGTAAATAGTATAATTGTTTTCCTAGAATACTGTTATCTATGTTACGACTTCAAATTATGTAAAAAAAAATATTTTCAAAAATTTAAGTAGTTTCTGAAATAATGAACGCATTACATTGAATAGATCACTACAGTTATTATTAACTTGATTTACAACAATAATTAAGAAAAAGTTTTAATACAACTTATAATAATAAGTTATATTATGTTATAATAATAATTACATTTTATGTATGGAATCTTATTTGTTTGTTTTTGTTTTAGTTTTGATTTTGTCTTGATGCAGTGTAGAGACACATTTCTTTTTAGTTTCCTTTTTGGAGTACCAAGAATGGTTTTAGAGAACAAAATTAGTAAATTGTTGTGTTAATGGTTAATGAGTATATAGAATCTTTTATGATAAAATTTGATGAGTTTGTTGACTGTTTGGATTTTCGAGTATTCACATGATAAATACCTACATACATGAAAACATAGTACTGCATTAATCAAGCATAGTTAGAAAGTTGACAACATTTAAACTTTGAGAAGGTATTTTCAGTTTAATAAAATAGACATACAGTAGACACCGCTTATAAGACTCACTTTGGGACCAGCATAAAGTGAGTCTTATAACCGAATGAATCTTTTAGGCGGAGTAGAAAATTTTTTTAATTATTCATTAATTTTATTTTATCGCATAAATACTTTGATTTTACTTATATAAATATGTAGGTATAATAAATATTATGTGTATAATAGTATGAACGTATTTATTTTTTTTTTTTTTTAATTGTAATTTAAGTTTTTTTTTTATTTTGAAAAAAAATATAAATTATTTCTAAATTATAACCAAAAATGTAAATAAAAAAATGTAAAATGTAAAATGTAATGTTTATTTTCTACTACTTATTTTACGAAATTTGAGTCTTATAACCAATTTTTTTTTAAATGTTTTTGGATACGTCCGGACCGTCTCAGACGATTTCGAGTCTAATAAGCGACTGAACCTTATATCCGTGAATCTTATAAGCGGCGTCTACTGTATTATAATAATATTATACTTACGTTTTTTTTTATGGTATATGTAGATAGTGGGATTGTGATATAAAGCTTTTGTTAATAATAATAATATGATCTTAAAATTCCTTAGAATTTGTCTCAACTAACATAATATTCATTTCAATACATTTTGTTCTATTAATGTAAACATTCGAATTTAGGTGGTTTATTAAAAATAAGTGGTTGTTTTATGGTATATGTAGTACAAAAGTTCAAATAGTTGAAATTATGAATCGTACATTTACTTACAACTGTCTAAAAAAATTGAAACGGAAAAAATGACATTTGATATTATCAAAGTATTATTATCTATATCATCAGTAGGTACTATCAATTTCAACTTCATAGCAGGTAACCATATCTTTTTAAATCAATTACATTCAATATTTTTTCAACGAAAATATTATTAAAATAACACTTGTAATAAAACTTTAAATCGTGTAACTATGGTGCTTATTCGGTTTAAAAAAAGTTTGACTGTCAAAATGTCGGATCGATTTTCATAAAACAAAACCAGAACAATTATAATTTAAACTTTGGTATTGTTAAATTTTGTCGTGTGTTATGTTTCTTCTATAGATTGGATATGAATACTATGTATTTATAAATAAAAATAAATAATTCCAACCATAATAATATTGACATTGTTGGTATTATTTCATTTTAAATGTATGGGTTTCTTTTTTATGGTTCTCAGTTTGTCCACTTTCAGTTGAATACATAATTTATTATTACTTCATAAAAAACATTTCGTGATTTCGTAATTATTGATACATAACACCTATTAGGTTACAAGATTGCCGTTTTATCATCACACATGTTTTCATGGTGATATATCTATATAATTTTTTTGTAAAAATATTTCATAAAATTTCTTAAGAACAAAATTAATTTTAGTTAACACAATAATAATTTAAAAGATTCGCATCTAAATATTTATTAAAATCAAATAAACAGATTCAAAGACAAGTACAAGAATAAAATATTGATAAACATCATTCAAAAATGCAAACACATAGTGAAATTTAAATTTTTAGTATTTTGATAGAAATATAAATATCATATCGAAATTGATATAATTTAAAATTAAATGTTATTTTACGTCAAGGCAGCTGTGTATCCATTATCGATTCCATTTTATAAGTTTAAATTGAATTTTCTATTTTTTAGATTTTCACAGAATCCGAACCAAATCAGGAAGCTCTGTATGAGAAAAAAACAAAAAAATTCAGAAATAAAAAAAAATCATCGTTGATAACTAATAATAAAAAAAAAAAAAAAAATAGTGTTTTTAGAAGTAGCTAGTAACTACCATTTACAATAATATTTATTACAACAGATTATTAATAAATACTATATTAATGCTTAAAATATACACAAATGCAGAAATTGTATAAAGTATCTATAAAAATCAGTAAGATATGAATATTTAAAATGTATATTTCACATATATAATTCATAATATTATAAATTGTAGGTTTTTTCCTAGATAATATTATAAGCATTTAATTGTATCAAAATATTTCCAAACATAAACAAAATGAAGTATTAAGATTAGCATAGGACATTGGGCGGTTATATATATATAGTTTTACGACAATAACGTTTGTTTGAGTGCATAAACTTATAAAAGTTATTTTAGTCAATATTTATGGTTTTTAAAAATGTATTTTTATAAAGTTTGAAGAATTTTTATTATTGCACTTTTACAAAACATTTAACATGATCATTTTTTTAACGTTGTGATTTTTCAAATTTATTACTTTTTGAAAATTTTAACTTATAACTGTAATTTGAAATTTGAAATAGTTTACTAGAATATGCTATTATTCTGTGAATTATTATAATAAAATAATAATAGTAACAAAGAATCTAATGCCTATGATAAATTATTAGATTGTGTTTTTTTTTTTTTTTTTTATCAAAATCACAAATATTAAATGGACCCCTGTGTAAATACATTATAATAATGTATTCATTATAAACACTATAGTATACAAATGATTGACAGCCGGTGGTCTGTGGGGCTATTGCATAGGGTTTGGTTTATATTCTAAAACGACGATATTATTCGTAATAAATAATTTAAGAGTAAAAAGTTTTTATTATTTTCTGGATCGCGAAATCTTTCTAATTTGTGAATTTGGCCTGAAAATCCAAAAAGGTTACCGACTACTGGGTATACATTATTTACATAACTGAAGAATAGTTAAAATAAATGGCATAATCAGAGCTACATTATAACTGAATTCGTTGTGTGGATATTCGGATATAATACACAAAGTAATATTGGCAAAACGATAACGACCATTTTATGGAATTTGAGACGTACTGACCAAAAATTGAATAAACAATGAATTCCAAACTATATGGATACATGTGAGTAAATATTATACATTCACAAGTTTGAATGGACCACTGTATAAAATCTATTCTCCGATATGGTAAAAAGGTGTTTGTTCTTTTACTGTCTAGTAAACTTTCGTAAAAACATTCTGTTACTGAATTACTAATGACATAAAAAGTCCCCTCAATAAAATCTGTTACTGAATTACACATATGCAAATTTCCCCAAACCCTAAATAAAATACCCTAAAGTATAAGGTAGTTCATTTATGTATAACCCAATATCGTTTAGAATATATAGGTTAATTTCGCATACAAAAATAGAAGTTTCACATACATTTTCCAAAACCAGTGTAGTAGAATAATTTTAAATCAAATAAAAACTCCATAGATTATTATAGAGTGTAGTATTGTAACTGTTACGTAAAATAAGTTTTAGCTATCGTAGAAATTAATAATTTCTATACTCTCCAAGAAAAATAATTTTAGTTTTTGTCATTATTTGCTTTGACTCATCGATCGAAAACCACTAATAATGACTCGTAGTGGAAAATTATACCTATACAGAAAACACATCAAAAATACAATGTATTTGATATATTTACGAGATTCTAATATTAAAATGAAAAAAAAAAAATAACAAATAAAAATATAATGACTACCTATAATAATTATATTTATAACATTATTTTTTTTTTTACAATAATAATTAATAGGTAGTACGTATTATATATTTTTACTATATATTGTCTCATAATATACTCAACGCGTATTATAACATACTTGCTGACCTCGAGGGCAAAGTCCTATAAACAAAGATAAGCAAAGACATAATACGCATCAAACCATAACTTCCCAAACCCCTGCATGAATCATATTGTCAACTATCGATATACGTTCAGATAAATTTAGCCAGTAAGTGATTTACCTAATTATTTACAATCGTAACCACTATTACATAACAGTTAAGCATACAGTGATTATAAAGGCGCAGACACGTAGTTGACATAATGTATGAAAATATGCGTATTAATCCATTGACGTGGCCGTAAAAAATATGTATTATTGATCTAGTCAGCACCTGCTAAAGGACACACGGACTCCACCGATCGTGCAACCGGAGCCATGGTGGTAAGCCATCACCCTGTCGACAGATTCGTTCTGAATAAAGCAGAGAAGTGCTGTATGATACTGGCTACTGCAGCTATAATCGTAAGGCAACACTCGCACCCACATTACTTTGCCGTGTACAGTTGGTCGGCCGTGATTGACTTTTCTAAGCAACCGACGCGTAGTCGATCTGTCGGACCGACATCGTCGTCGACGTTATTGTCGCTGTCGACCGTCGATTTCTCCAAGAACTCGTCCACCTTCTTCAAGTAGACCAAGAACTCTTCTCGCATCGACCGCAGCCTTTTCTTGTTCTTCGTCGTCCGAAGACGGCAACGTCACATCAGACCATAGTTCAAATTCTCGATCTTGGTTCGGAAAAAAAATTAAACAAGTAAACAAATTAAAACAACAGTACGTCAAACGATCGGAATACACATAAGTCAAAAACCTTTTGTTTTTGTAAAGAAAGTATATCATCAGGTGCGATTTGTATTGTACGTACCATAAAATGTATTATATTAAGTATTCGATTAACTGTATAATTTACCGATGTGCATAATTGATACGAAACGAAAATTAATCGATGTTTTTCTCGTTAACATTTGAAAATGTTAAGTCACGGTGTGCATAATATTAAAGAGGGTTAAAGTAAAGGTATACAATGCGAAACAGACCTTCTACTTCTGGCTGCGATAACACAGCGACCATTTTAACAATTACTTCAAAGTATACAATGGAGTTTTTTAGAATAGTTTCTTAAAAGTTAAATAAAAATAATGCTCTCTGTTAAAAAGCAACTACTTTTGTTTTGTTTTTTTTTTGCAAAGTATTATTATTTTTGGGATTAGGTATAAAGTTATTTTATTATTTAAGCTTTTTTCATATAATATTATCATTATTATATTAAATTATATAGCTACTACAATAGCTACACCCAAGTTAATTCAGTTTCTTGTGTCTTGTGTCATGTATTATTATGTGTTTATTTATTATTATATTTAATATAGTATACATAAATATATTATTGTTTATTTTTGTTTAATTTTTTGGAAAACTAGTATGTGTAATGTAAATTATAGGTCTTAAATAATCTTTAAAAACATAGTTAATAATAAGGGTGTGAAGTTGTATGTAATATGTAAAACATAATTTTATTAAATTTATATTTCTCAATTCTGATTAAAATTGAGTACATAAAAACCTAAATAAAACAAAACGTATCCACTTGTACACATATTCAAGTAATTTCAGTTTTATTTTTTTTTTAATATGTTACTAAAAACTATATATTTTGTATAATAGGTATTTCGTATTTTTATACTTTAAGCGTATTCACAATATAATCATTTTGCCGTGAAAAATGTGATCAATCAAAATGTCTAAAATCATGGCAAATTATAGGTTGCAACAGCGTATTAAAATTCATTTTTTTAATAAAGCTATAAGAATTGTTAATGTTACATGGTATAACATTTTAAATTATTTATATTAACATCAAAGTATCATAACTTCCATTTTGTGTCTCATTAAACCATGTTAATTTTCGTTTTTATATTTTATATCTTAAAATACACGTTCGTTTTTTTTTTTATCATGCCAAAAAATAAGATTTAAAGTAGGTATTGTATTGCTGAATGCTGATACAATACTAACATGATATGATGAAATTATTGTGTTAAAACTTCATAAAAATAATTGATAAACATTAAATATGTAGTTATTTTTATTTTTATATTTATAATATACCTAGTCTGAATAATATTAAAATTGAGATGTATAGATCTAGATAAAGATTATAATTGTTTTCAGTAAAAAAAAAAATTAAAAATTAATATAGCATCCTACTTTCCGCATTCAATTGCTTTGTATTGTCTGCATTATAATATGTACCCTGTTTAAATGGTCTTGTTTCGTAATCGTTTTCTACACGTTCAGAATTAGAAAATCCCGTTAAATAAAAAACATTTTTTTACAATGAATAAATCAATACATTTTTTAATTTTACAATTTTAATTTTTACTAAATACTATTTAATATTTAAAACAATTTATATATTATACATTTTATTACATACTTATGAAGTATAAATTATATTTTATAGTTGTATATATTATATATTATTTGTTCTAAAATTGAAAGGTGGTTTTAGTTTATTTTTTTTTAATGTCTATAAATAACTCATACATACATTTCATGTTGAATCATGAAAATAGAATACTTGTTTGTTTATCAAAAATGTTTTATGTTAAAGTAACTTAATTTTATTCTATGGTTTTGATACTAGTTTATCTAATTTGACTTACATTTGTTTTAATTTTGTTCATATATTTTAACTGAAGTAAATTGGAAAACAATAAAAAGGGAGATTTTTAACCAGTGTAGAGTCAGATAATATAACTAGTACACAATAAATCTTAAAAATGAATCAAATAAACAATTTTACTATAATACCTAGTGGTAAATTAACTAATCAAACTAAATTAGATAACTTGTATATTATATATTTTTTTTCATAATAATAACATTTTGTTTTTCCGTCAGTTAATATATTAAATATATTCTAAACTCCATATTATAGCAGGTCAGTTATGTAAAATAATTATTTAATTAATTTTTTATAATCAATATTATATTATTAAGATCCTAGAATTTTTGTTAACAGTATATGCGCATATATAATGTATCACGAATTAAACGTAAAATAACTTTACTTACCAACAATAGCTAATAATATGTATAACTGTCTTATCATTTATATCGGTATTATAGGATTTATATATACGTATACAATGTATACATAATTCCTGACACAGTTATGGGTATTTATAAGACAATAAATATAAATAGTAATAAATATACATATCAAACAAATTAATAAAATTGATACATAATAAATTAATTTTCTTATAAAAAGTAAAATATTTACTAAAACTAAATAATAATAATAGCACACTGTAGGTTCATTATTCATTTTAATCGAAATTTTCAACTGAATAATTATTTAGTGATATAATGATAAATTACTACTTTGCTAATTATTATTTATGACATTAAATATTCTACACAGGTGTTTATACTTTTAGTATAATATTTTAATCAACTTGAAACGTGTTTAAATATTGCTTTGTATCCAACCAAAAATATAAGTAACTATCTTAAAGTATCTAATATGTGTTTGTTAATTAGCATAAACCAATAATCTAATGATACCGCTAGACTTTATACCTTTCTAATGAAATCCTAGTTTGTAATTTAACTTAAAAGCAACATTTTAAAAAAAAAAAGGATAATTGAATGTTACATTTGTATTATTTTACTTAAAATTAATTAATTTGATCATTTTTTTTAATTTATCTATCGTAATACACTACATATCAGCTCAATATGATAATAACAATTTGTAAATAGAATAGGTACAAAAATACTTAAAATATTTATATTTCATTTGCTCCAAAATTACGGTGTGTCCAAATAAACGAAATATCATAATATATCCTATATATGCATAATACCATAACAACATTATTACAAAATAAGTATAAATCGCACAGTAACTACCCATTTGTTTTAAAAAATTAATAATAATCTTCACATTTAAAAAGAAATTGTCTATATAGATAAAATAAAATTGCAAAAACTTAAACAACTAAAGAAGTAATTTAATGTCAAAGTAATACTAAATATTACTAGTTAGGTACTACTACACGTCTAATATGTTTAGACTCATATCACTTGTAAATTATATAGGTAATAATATCATTATGTTATATAAATATATAATACAAAATCTCCAATCATTGTAGTATATTATATCAATAATACATTATTTATATAAAAATAATTAATACATTTTAGTGTATATTGCAGCAACAACATGACATAATTATTATGTATTAGACTTAACTGCAAATCGTTTTAAGTGGTATGGTGTGGCTTGGTGTTTGAACGCAGCAATGATGCTTTGGTCAAACACCACCATTCGTATATAGCTCTCGAATGGGTGACTATCCAGGTTTTTAGGGACAAAGCCATGTACTACATTTTAGAGAACGTGTCCCAATATCTTATGTTTCTTACTTTATCGCAACAAAAAATCCCACAGCTAATAGCCAGACTAGTCGAGCATTAATTAATTAAAAAAAAAAAATCGTTCTATATTTGTATCTAAGTCCAAAGAACATTGTTATTTTTAATTAATTTTTGTGGAAATCAAGTAACTGTATTGAAATATTTTTTTCTTTAATTGTTTTATGAATATAATATATAGGTATATTATATATTTGTTTTCAACCACCAATAATAAAGTAGGTATTTAAGATAAATTTAAATCGTATTTTAATCATTCACTATGTGTAATATCAGCAATAAACGTGACCTATTCAAGTTTTTGATTAGAACCTTCAAACTTTTGAATTAGCTTTCTCGTTCGAACAATTAAACTTATCAAAGGTCTCAAAATCAGGCATATCCAATAGTGGTTGAAAAGTTTGATTTTCTATATTATTATAGTAGGTAGGTATATTTGGTATGGATTATTGTTTTAGATAAACATAGGTACTATTTTAATTTTAATCGGTAGATATACTAAACAATGTTATGTATAAATTCTAAATGATATTTTTATAAACTTATTTTAGTTTAGATAAATTATTGTCAAGAAGGGTATCAAAATATTATCTTAACATAAATATTGAACATAATTAGGTAATAGTTATGTCTTATATAGCATTGTAACTTCTAATATATGCTACAACCTGGATAAATTATTTCATGAAATAAAAATAGATCACAGAAGTATACATAAATTAGAATTATTTAACTTGAAAAAATAATTTTCCTAGTAGTAACGTTTCAAAAAAACCTAATACTCAACCATGAATACAATTTTCACAAATTTAAAAAATAAATATTCTCAACATTCGTCGTTAACATAATCTTACTAATATCAACTGATATTATTAAAAATAATGTGTTACATTATCTCAAATAACAAATATTGTGATAAAAAAATATGGTAACATTTATACAGTGGTTGTTTTATTTTTATTTAATCTAAACTATCATTGCTGTCAAATAAATATGATTGCTGATATAATATGAGTAGGTATATAATGTAGGTATATGATTAAGTCATATTTTAATTTACAAATTGTATAAGAAAAGACTTTACAACAAAATATATTTAAAAAAGAGAAGGTACTGCAATACTGTGTTCTTAAAAATATCAAATATGTAGTGTTATATTGAATGGTAATTGGTAATACAAATTTATAATATATAATATAATTTAGTATTACTCAATTGAAAACATACTCGTATAATAAAAATACTCAAAATTCAAGAAATGACTATATCTAACATAATCAAACGTCAATATTATATAAATTAATAAAATAAGTAACTTAACAAAGACAACTGGTATAAGTAATATAGTTGAACCAAAAATGTTATAGTGTACAATTCTTCCACACAATTGATTTAAATTATTAATACGAACATTTTAAAATAAATTCAGATATGTTTATAAGGTTAAACAAATTCTTATGTAAAAATATGAAAGATTTTAAAGTATTAGTATTTTTAATAAAATACTTTTATTTACCGAGTATTCAAAGACGTAATTTATTTAATATACCTCGTATAACATAATAAAACATAATAATGTTAATTATATTTAATTTTAGAGTAGGTAATTAAATTCGATAAAAAAACGTTGTTTTAATTTTTCCAGCAGACAAAATTTTCACAGTAAACATAAACTACAATATTAATAATTATGATCGTTCTGTCATCAGATAGGAACCTATTGTTTATTTTTGACCACCTAATCTAGTTGTTTATACAATTTACTATGAGATATTTATATAGGTAGGTACGAACTTCTTGAACCATAATTTATTATTTTAATAAATAAATATTCTTATAATTTAATAAAATTCTGTTATTTTAAAGAATGTAATAATAGGTATCATAGCAAGTAATAAAATAATTCATAGGTAGGCGAAAAACATATTTAAGCTTATCTGTAGGAGAGAATTTTCAACTAAAGCTATAATATCATAAAATCGATTATTTTATGGATAATATACAAAATGCTAGAATTGGATACTAAATTATATTAATTATCTATGGTACTAAAAATAGAAATACTACAAGAGTATAGATAATAATACATTCTTCCACGGAATAGACTACAAAAATCTATTTATTATTCATGAATACCTACACAATTAATTATATTTATCTATGGACATATTATTTTAGCAGTCATTTTCAATAACGGTTTTACTTACATCCATTGTCGCTGTATCAATAGATATTATTATCAGTTATAATTACTATTTCTCTGAGGCAGCCATACCTATAGAATTATACAGAGTATATTCTGCATATGGTTATTATAATAACTGTGTTAAAGGATTGCACGACCAAGCACAACGACAATAATGGCCTTATACGAGTTCCGTAAAAACGATAATAATAAAATGAAGGCAATAATAATACTAATACTAATAATAATAATAACAATATGCGGTGTGTTTATACTACAATTATTAATATCCTATAGCACGGTTACCAGCTGTTTGCTAATAACCAAGTATTGAAAAAAAATTGTTTTGGAGATATTATTCGATAAAAAAAATTAACTTACTGATGACAAGGTTGTTGAAATCAACAACCATTAAACTACGTTAACTGTTTTTTTACGTGTTGATAATATATCAACCAGTTACCTAAACTTAAATGGGTCACTGTAAATTGCGTCCCATTTTTAATTGTTTATTTGATTGCGGATCGGGTATGTTTTTTTACATAATACATATGGGTAAATATTGCAGTTTAAATATTTTTTATGGATACTTTTGCAAAATCTGGCAAAATCTGGACTGGCAATGTTATACTGTTGTATTAATAATCCTATAGTGAGAAATATTAGTTTCGCCACCTATTATATTTATACTTATATTATTTATTTATTTATTTATTTATTTTAATTAGTATATAAATAAGTGGTAATAATGTTAACAATAATTCCTGCACAAATTATTCTAAACGAGGCTTCATTTTTTGTTTACAATTTTTTAATATTTTCTCGTATAATATATTACTGTTTCTTTTCCATTACCTATCATTAAATAGTTTTGCCGATTAAAAATACTACAAATTAAAATGTCCCGTGACCTCAATTCACGAATAACTGTGACCTTTTTTCAAAGACGCCGTTTACAGATTACGAATTAAACGTTTTCTATATCTTAGCTGCAAATCAATATTAGTTCTCAGTTCTATCGCCAAAAAACGCCCACCTTATTACGATATTATATTGTCTATATTTTTGCAGTTTTAGTATAACTTCGCGGACGGCAATCATATAATACATTAATAACGTTACCGTTAGCAGTCGATGACGGTGCTGCAGTTGATGCTTCTGCTGCGGCAGCGGCGGTTGGACCGTGTCTCCCATCGTCTTGACAACAGTGATAACGATCTCGAACACATCGCCACGGTCTGCGATCCGCAGCCCCCGGACATGAAACGTTTGGACGAACGGCAACGGTGCCAACGGATGCTTTGGATCCGTCAACTTGGCGTGCAAAAATACCACCAACTGCTGGTCGCCATCGTGTTCGCCATAGTCGTCCTAGTGAAAGACGTAGTCGTCGTCACTTCTTCCGTCATTGCTGCCGAAGTTTTTTTTTGCCCATTCGTCACCGTTGGTTTGCTCGTCCACGGACACGATCTTCACGAAACCGCTAACGAAGCCGCTGTAGGTGCTCAAAAATCTACGCACCTCCCGGATGGCGCCTGACCTACCGACCGTCGGCCGACCGTCCAGCGAGTCCATCGAGTAGTACCGCGAACACTCGGTGAACAAGTCGGTCACGGATTCAGCGGACACGCTCAGCCGGCCGTAGTAGTCGGCGGCAAACGTTTTGCCCGCGTTTTGCGCGATCACGTAATCCGACGGAAGGGCGAACATGACTACGACGGTATTGGCCGTATTAATATATTTTGTAATACGTGACCGTGACGATGACGAGATTATTGCGACGTGAATGATATTATAACGACGCAGGTAGGGTCGTATGATATTTTTTGTCTACTTTTGAAAATGGAAACGAAGATGTAAATTGAATTCGAGTAATTTGACGGGTCGCTGGATGCTGGGGTGGTGTGACGTGGTGATCTTCGCCATGGATAGAACACGCGATTACTAAATTATTATTATAATATACGATCACCAGCCATCGTATCGTTGTAATATATTAAAATAAATAATCGAAAATGCCAACCGAACGGAATGAATATAGTGGTGACCGATCGATGAGCGCGACGTATTGGAATCATCGGTATTACTAAACAATATGCGTCTCATTATTTGAATATAAATTATAAGATACTCTTTTTTGTTTTTTTTTTTTTTTTTTTAATTGAATTTTAAAGCATCATTATATCGAGTATTAATTAATATCGATTTAAAAAAACTTTGAATCATATAAGATATGTATTTTTTAATAGATTTCGAAGCAGTGCATGGGGACAAACTTAGGTCTATGATCTGAGACAGCAGTTCTCACTAGGATTAAAACTGTTCACTAAATATAGTGGAGAATAATGAAGTAAAACGGGATATTTAGGAAAGCTTCTTGTAAGAAATAATAATGAATGACACAAATGTTTTAGATTACGCTATGAATATTAATAAACTCATAATTGTAGGTACCTAACTACCTTTGTCCAACTCGTAGTTCAATAAAGTTGAAAATATAAAGATAAAATAAACAAAAATTAAAAATAATAATTAAGATAAAAAGCTACAGCAGTGCACAAAATCGGTTTTTTATTATATAATATATTTATAACAATTATTATTACAATAATTACAAAACCAGTAAGTATTTCATTTTATTCACTGTTTATAAAATTTTGGATTTTAGAATGTACAATTAAATTTTAGTGCAGGCCGTACTAAATTTGTTAAAGGACCGTATGCGGCCCACGATTAGCATAGTGAGGACTTCTGAATTCTAAGGGGACAACTATATTTATAATAATTATCAGTATTATAAGTTACAGTTTCCACATTGAGATATTATATTAACTGATTTTTGTGTTTATTTATTTCAAGAAGATTCTAAATGCTCTATCTTAAAATAATCTACTATTGATACATCTATTCAGTACCGTACTAAGAAGAATTTTTATTTAGTTGATTGTTTCTAAAAATTACCACACTATTCAGTATAAGGATTTGAACCTTTCTGCTATGTAACTAGCTTTCATCTACGATGGTCAAGTATCTCTCGCCCACGCCAGTTTTACTTTGACATACCTACTGTGAATCCACATAGTTATGCAAAAGTTGGTTGCCGATTATGTCTCTATCCCATGGCAATATGGCATATTAAACATTTATTACTGTTTCAATTCTTACCTATACGATTTTACGAATAAATATATTTGTAGTAAGCAACTTTACTAAATAATAAGTATTACATTATTATATAGAGTGGTTTTTTAATCAAACAAAACTCTTTGAAAATATCATTTATTTCATAATTTTTAGTCAATATATTTTTTTTAAATATATAGTTTTTAATATTTTTTATCGTTACACATAACGATATTAAATTTTTTAAATAAAAACATATATTTTCAATTCATTATTGTATAGTAAAATATTTTTTGGGCTATTCTGGTACAGATAAATTGAAATTTGAAAGAGTTATAGTTTATGAGTAATAAATATTTAAAATGTTATAAGTATAAATTTTAGGTATTCCACTTTACTTCTCACTTTGCTCACCAGAGCGTTAAATACCTAACTCATAAACTACAAATTTTTATTTATAAAACTATCCTGCTTCAGAATTTGAAATTAAAAATGTATGTTGTCATACGAAAAAGTAATAACTTAAAAATAATGTTTTATTTCTACTGCAAATTATGAAAAAAAAAATATTTTCAAATACGTTAATAGATATTAAAGTAGTGGGTTGTTATTTAAAAAATAATCATCCAGTATATTATATGTACTTATATTTGTAAAATGTATAATACATACGAGTGAGTAATAAAAGATTAAAAGGTTTCCTAGTATTATTTAAAAGGCGCTGGTTATGCCTACAGATATATTGCTAAAAATAATATGAATTTTAATTTGTAGTAGTCTAGACAGATGGCACATGCATGTGAGCATTACTTATTGTCTATTGACTCGATTATATTAATACTTCATTCAAGAACATCGATAGACGATATTGATTTCTCACACTATGGTTTGCAAATTAAAATATTTGTGAGATGTGTCGTCTTCATTATACTATTGATTACCTAACTTAAATATCGGTGCACGAATCTACACTCTTGATAGTGGATACACTACATAGGGCATAGCCATGTAGGTTATAACCAACGATTGCATCCAAATGTATCCAGACGACTAATGATAACACAATAACGCTGTAAGTGTAGAACAAACACTCACCATTTCAAATGTTTTGGTTAATCCAACTTTCAAGATGTTAGTACGTAACGAAAATTAGAGCTTAATGTATTTATGTATTATTGTTCTCATTTAGGTGTATATGTAGAAGGTATTTCGCTATAATATAAAAGGTTAGGTGTTGTACCTATGGTATATGTGACACGGAATAATTTTCTTACTGCAGAAGAACTTGTGGCGACATCGAGTTCAAGTAGGTGGAAATTAATTTTTGAGTAGTTACCTACCTATACGTATGCATACACATGTACCAACTACAAATTGTGTAAGCAAACAGACGATGAAATATTTTGAAGAGTACACCTTATGCGAGCACTTAAATAAACCATAGGCTGATATACTCGTAAAAGAATCGTTATTACTATTTTTTATTTTTTTTTAGAATATAACTAATAATATATATTAGGGATATTAGGTATAGTTGATACTGATAAATAGGTAATATTATAGTCAAAGTTGAATGTTCGGTGTATTATCTATATAATATTTATCAAAGTATTATACGTAAATTTATTACTTTAAAAATATTGTACGAATATAATCAGTTAACACATGGGTATTTTATTTCATTACATATTGTTTCATACCTATATAAAACACATTCAAACCAATTAAAATAATTAATGTGTAAAAAAATTATTTTAACCAGTTTAACCTAACTATTTGCATAGGAAAATTATAAGATATTTAAAAATAAGAACCTATTGTATTTACATATTATTATAATATTGGATAGGCTTAGAAAATATTGGGAAACATTTCGGTAAAAATAAATTAGATACACAATAACTCGCTGCTAAGATATTTATAGTTTACTATGTAATAGTTAATTAATGTAATAATAGTTTTACTTTGTATATATATATTTATTTATAGGTGTAATTTTATTACCATTGAGTGGGTATAAATAGTGTCTTACTCCATGTTAACCAATACCTACTACCGATTATTCATTTTTAATTTTAAGAGTTAATATAGTATATTAATTGCATAAAAATTGGTCCACAGAGGGTATCTGAAATAAATAAAAATTTCCCAATTTGTCTGCTGCTAACCATAATATCCGAGTTTGAATATTATAATATATTTTTCGATTTAATTATCTATACCTGTTGAAAATTATTCATTTTATGTCTACAATTATAATTAATTATATATTTAGTATGAAAATTAAATAATTTTACTGTATAGTTAGTTTCCTGAAACGACTGGAACAAATATAAATTTAAAGAACTTTATCACACAATATTACAGTAATAGCTAATACAATGTTTACATAATATGTAAATTATACGTAGACAAGTATAGTATCTATATAAACATTGTGTACTTATATATTCTACATATTATATGTTGTTTGATTTTATTTCAGTATATTAAACTGATGGCCATTTTTGTAGAAATGTGGACCATTACTCAGGAAAGAGTTTCTCAATGAAACAAGGTGCAAAGTATAAGACATTTAGTAGACAACGGCTGCACTTATTATATAATATCTATTCACGCTCTACTAATAAAAGTGCATTTTATATACCTGTATTCACAAAGTAAAACATATTGTCTGTAAAAGATGTTTTATTGGCTAGTTTGAATTTTACGTCTGTCGATAAAACATTCACCACCACAACTATACCTATGTTTGGCTTCGACCGAAGAACGGTTATGTGCATTTAGGTTTTGCCATTAGGAACTAGGAAATGCAAACAAACTTTGGTTGTGGCAAACCATTTATCTTGAGATTAAATTAATTGCTTTGTTTCCAATACAAAATAATCCATCAAAGTGCATTATTAATACTATAATAGATTGTGCAGCATATATAAGTACGAACTATAAATCGTTAAGTATTAATTAAATACAATAAATCAAACTTTTACATATATAAGTATATATCTTGTATTATTCGCTATGTCAATATAAAATTGTGGCTGTAGTTTTAGATTTGTATAATTCCCTATTATATTGAGATATAAATAAACTAAATAATATATTATAGTAAAAAATATTATGATACATTTACTAGACACTAAAATGGCTAGTAAAAAACAACACCTATCTTTAATATAATTTAAGAAGTCTGATTTATAATATATATTATACATTAAAGTTTATATTGTTTTTTTAATAAAAAGCTTAAAAAAACCATTATGTTATGTCTACTTAAGATTTTACTGTTGCGTTATAATAACTTATTTTCGAGGATTAAGGAAATTTAAATTTTTTATTATAATATTAAATATTATCTTAAAAAGTAATTGTAAGTTCTTTGAGTTACGAAATAGCTCATGAGCTGGTGACTATGGTAAAAAAAAATATGTTAAAAGAAAAGTTTCAGCTTAAGTGTTTTCTACAAAAAATTCGAGTTTTTCTTTAAAATATACACAACGATTAAGGTTTCGTAAACATTGGTGGATTATAAGTAATTGTTACACTACTGAAAAAAAATAATGTGAACATTTTTTATTCTAATTCTTAAGATTTATTTTCAACATGTAAGGATAGATTAATATTATAATAAAACATTATTATTATTATAACATAATAATAAAAATTTTCAATATTTAATGTCAAGAAATTCGATAATCAAATCACATTTACCTATATATTTTTATGGAAATGGGGAAATAGAACTAAAAATTGATTAATTAATTTTTACATTTCACTTTTAATTTTATTGTAAGTTAAACAATAAAGCTCAAAGATGGAAATTATTATTTTATGCCGATAATATATTATGTTGATATTATTCTTAAGAAATATCTATACGAGAATACAAGGTTATTTCTTTATCCTCTGTACAGGTAAATGAGAATAAACGAAATGTCAAGTACGTCAGAAGTCATATTGATATTTCCGATTATCCGTCTCATATGTATACATACAATATGTATCTTGTTTCTTAAACTCGTGAGTAGTGTTCGCAGGTTTTAAATTTTAATTATCGGTGCTACGTAGTCTTTTGTGTACCTACCGTATATAATGACAAAAATACAAAATAATGTTATTATAATAACGCAATGATACGGAAATCAAAAGTAAATTAAAACAGTTTTGCTCGGTGGAAAAATGTCAAACTACATAATACGCAAAATGCGTATGTATAGTGTATGAATATGCGTGACATTATAATAAGCGTAGAACTTTAATAATTAAGTCATATTGTATGCTTTCTGAAATCGTACATGCAAGAATATTTGATCTATTGTAGATTTTAATATCTAACTATAGAACCTAATACATATAGGTAATTTCCTCTGTAAAAGTCATTAGTAATCTGTTAGGTTAATATGAGTATACATAAATATATAATGAAGCAAAAAAAAAAAAAAAATAGTAATAATAAATTTTGAAGTTAGTTGTAAAAATAAATATTAAATATGACATAATTTAAATTCATAGTTACAACTTACAATTTGTTTTATAAATATGGTTGCATTTGTAATAGGTACATGATTAGACAATTTAACATCTTAAAAAAGTTATATTGTTTAATGTTTATCAGATTTTTTTCGATTTTTATTTAAATTTAAAAAAATAAATTGAAACATATTTTAAGAAAAAATATCTTAAAATATATATGTATTATATAAATAATAACCAGGGCTAGGATTTATATGCAACAGCATGTTTTTTGCGACTTCTGATTATTGATTTTGCAAGTATTGTTCACGAATCACCTCATGATGAGATAGATGGTGGTTTTTTTATTTTGCATATTTTGGATAAAATGAATATTATTGCATATTTCGATTATAATAATGCGAAAAATGCATGTTTTATAGTAAATTTTGTATTTAATTCATTTATATTCGACAATTTAAAAAAAATATGTTGTCGTAGCATGTAACACTATTGAATGTGAATTATGAATTTTATATCTAAATTATTTTATTCCTCAATAATTATATTATATAAAGACAAACACATTTTTTTTTTTTTTTACTATATTTTTGTATTTATCTTATCTTCTAATTATTATATATTCATATGTTTATTGTAATTGTCGAAACTAATGGTTCAGAGCAAGTTTCTTAATACCTAATAATAAAAAAAAAATCTTATACAAATTTTAATGCATATTTTTGCATATTTTGGTAAATAAAATACATATTTACAATTTTTTATTGCATACAAATTCTAGCCCTGCTAATAACTATTTATATATATAGATAAATATATATAATATAATATATAATTAATATTAATAGATTATAGGCGTCACAATTTTTGTATTCGACTTAGTTTTTCTTGAATTCATTTTTCGAATGCAATGATTTATCGCCCATTTAACTCAACTAATAGCATTATATTTTTATATTGATATTTTGGATTATTTAACGTGGGGGGCCTCCACGTGGGGTTCTATAATTAAGGGTTAATATTTACAGCCCTCGCCCTAAATGATGGCCATAGTTGAGTTACAACTTTTAAGATATATCTATATATGCTTACACATACTAGGTGTGGTTAAAGTTTAGGAACAAAACACGGTAAGAAAAATATAATTTTTTTTATACATTAGTGTAAGTATATTTAATATATTTGTAGAATAAATAATAAATAAAAATAAATATAATATCTTTTACAAAAATTATGAGTATAAAAATAAATTGGTAGGAAATTGTATTATAGTTTATAATTTGCATACAAACTAAATTAAATACACTTTTCAGTCATTCAAAAATTGAATTAACTATGAAAACTTCACGAAATCAAAATAATTATTTCTTTTATCGATAAATCAGTTGAAGTATGATTTATTATAGATTGATTAGATATATCAGAATACATTAACGTAATATGATAGAATATAAATTTTAATATAACTAAATACTTCTTTTAAAAATATATATAATTATAAATAACACACATCTGCCTCTGTATTATAGGTATACATGATAATTTTAGTTTACGTAAAATAAATGCTGGATGCATTTATTATATTATAGAGCTGTAAAATTAAGGTTATAAATTATATAATATTATATATTCGTATAGGTAAAAAGTTAGCTACACTTCGTATAAATAAATTTTACATTTTATTTTAAATGTTTACCCCATCTTGTTACAATCACGTGGAAAATAGCTCTAAGAAGATTATAGGTAAAAGGTAAAGAATTTGGCTGAAGGATTACAGTCACTTGCCAAATCAACGTCAACGAGCTTTTTATAAGTCTCGGTAGGATAGCAGGCTGGTTCGTTTTTTATCTCAAAGAGCGTGGTATAATGTGCAAAGGTTTAAAATATATTATGTTAAAAACCCCGTTAATAACAGTTTATTTAATATTCAAATAATTTTGCTGTTTTCGTAAATAATGTTATTTTTTTATTTTACTGTTGTACTTAAATATTATTTATTATATAATTTTATTTTATTTTAAATCGAAAATGTTGCAACGTGCAATTTTGATTAATTAAATATTTTAATCAGAATTCAAAATGGTAATTAAAATAACAGTAGGTACTTCCTAACTACTTACTCACACTTTTTCATGTCCCAATTGAACCAATTAATAGTTCAATACTTGAACTATTTGTCTACAAAAAATCTAAAATTATAAATATTATATATTTATATTTATAAAATTACGTAAATTATGTATGTATAGTACCTCTATATACATTGTATAGTATAATAATTACATGTAATCATAATATTATTACTGTCATGACGTATATTGAAGAAACACCAATAATGTCATTGAAAAACAAAACCAATTAAGGGTTTCGGTATTTTATTACTCCGCTGATTTTAGCGCCATTGTTGTCGTCGTTCATCACGCGAACGCATACCAGAAACTATACACGTTTTTATTTGTATTCCCTGTTTGTTTACAGATTTGTTTTCAGTGACTGTAGGTATATAAATCACTAAGTGTTATTTCAGAACCAAATCTTCTACATAAAACATTTTCATCGCTATAATTACAACCTGCTATTCAAATGAATCCCAGAGAGAATTGACTTACGGTAGATAGATTTGAGCAATTACCATACGATTTAGGAGATGAATGATTCATCAATGCAAGTATAAAATAGGTACTATAAAAAAAATTAATTAGGTATAATGTATATTGTATATTATAATTTAAATACATTTTTACAATAACATTATAAAAAAGATAAATATTGATCATCATATTCATATTAGTCTCGAAAAAAAATCACCAATAATATCGTAAATTATAAATATAATAAAAGTAAAAATATACGTAATATTATATCATAATATATTAAAATTAAAGGTTTATGACTGCATTTTAATCACGTAGATGTTTGTTATGTGTTTGGATAAAATACAGTCAGATAAGTATTAGTTTATTACTTTCGATATAATTATGTATTTTGTTAATGCACAATATTCGTTTTCGTTTCAATTACACTGTTTCAAATACAAGTCAATCAACAATTTATATTAATTCTGGTTGAGTGGCACTGGCGAGTGGTAGACGTGAGTAAAGACAAAGAAAAATCCATATGTAACTGACAGTTGTACACAAATACTATACACATTGCTGGAAAACAATTGAAAAATTCAAAAGAATTTCAATAGATGTTTAAATTTAAAAAAAAAAAAACACAAACACACACACCAACACACAAATACCTACATGAAATATGTATAGTTTATTGATCTCAGTCAATTCAAACGATTTTTATAATAAAATATTTTACTAGTTTTGTATTAGTTGTTTTTAGATTTATTTTTTGATATGGAAGTTTTTATTTAGTTTTAATTAAAAATTAAAAATATGTATATATTATATTATTATTATTTGTTTATTTTTAATATTTATTTTTATTTTTTTTTATTTTTTTATATTATATATAGGTTAAACTTATGAAGGCGTGCTGAATAAAAAAATATTTTAAATCGAATTATGCTAACTATTTACGCTAATCAAGGCGATTTTTTTCATGGACTCACTAGATGGGACCGGTAAGATAGGTCATAACAGAAAATTGCATTGACAATTGCATCGTCAGGTATTGCTGCCAGTTTGTTAGATGGCGAACGAACATTCATTTATCAAACTGCCATTAGACATTTATAAAAATAAAAAAGCAATGTGTAACATTAAAAAAAATATATATACAGGAATGTCTATAGTGTCACAAAGGAGTTAAATCAAAATCTGGGATGAATGTAGTATGGCTCATAAACATTTATCCGAAGCATTATATTGAACTATGCAAGATTTGAAGGGTAACGATAAACTTTTCGGTGATGATATCCTACTATTTTCTTATCATTTCTGACAGACATTTCCGGTTATTCCTCACTCTACTTTTTCTGATGAGATATTAACGTATGTTTAAAACAATTGTTTTTATGATGAAATGTTGAAACAATTCGATTTACAATAAACATGCGAGTACAATAATTGCAAGATAATCCATCACCATCACAAACATTTTTTGAACAATTGGTGGATATTTAAAACGGTAAAATAGAAGTACATCCAAATACACGATGTATTAAATTGACAGATAATTTTTTCACCGCCGTGAAGAGAAAAAATGAACTAATTCTGTGAATCATCCCGGATATACTAAATAATTACTTGGATCATAATCGGTTCAATAATCGAGTTATTTTGTTGCCAAAAAGTTTTGATACCTATTGACAAAACTAACTTCCAGAAACTTCCAGATACAACCGTTATTGCTAGGTGATCTAATGTCTTTTAAATCAATCGACACTATTGTTGATAAAAATAAGCTGTACATTTTTCAAATGAATTTTCAAATTCTTTGAATATACCAGGAATGCCACTACACAATCTTTGGTTGAAGATTGGTTCACCAATTATTCTTCTGCGTAATATACATAAATTTAGATTTTGTAACGGTAAACGTTTGATCATCAAAAGAATCACCGGAAATGTTCTTGAAGCAAACCATTTGGATTAGAAAGTTTAAAGGAAAATTGTCATATTACCACATATTCTACTTATATCCCTGGAATCTCCAGTATAATTCAAAATGCTTCAATTTCCTGTTCGTTTAGCTTTTGCAATGTCCATAAATTAGTCTCAAAAACAAACAATGTCCATTTGAGGCTTGGACTCGGAAAATCCATATATATTTTTTGAGAAACTACATGTTGTATGCTATGTAGGTAAATCATAGAATCTATTTGCCTTAACAAAATATAGGTTAACCAAAAATATTATACAGCGGTCAAGTTAAATTTATAAATTATTATAATTCAAAATAATAAAAATAATTATCAAAAAATTGTTAAAAGTTAACGTTATCTACCTCATTTATAAAATTAAATTTTTATGGTATCAATTAAGAACTTTTGTAATAGTTAAGTATATCATTAGTTCAACGGATTATAACACATTCACAGCAATTCATGACTGCAGTGTCAGCTACTTAGTAATATATATATATATGTATATATTATACATTTTACACTAATGAATTATTCAGATTATTATACAAATAATATATAGGTAACCAATTTTTTCAGTGCAATATTTGAAAATTGAAAATAATAATAATAATAATTATATGTCGTGTATTTTTAATCACACATAATATATCTGTAACTTTAAAATGCAATGCTTACAATTTATATTATTGTTTACTATTTATTGTAGTATATTAACCAATAAAAACCTGACAAAGAGATGATTGTGTTTTAATAGAATTCGTATCTGGTCTGATATATCTATTATAGTATCGCTGAGTGCATTAAATATTTTCTGAGTAATAAGTACATCTTACTATTATATTATTATATACTACCTATATATCTCCATTCTCCGAAATTCAATCAGTGTTAAAAGTTTTTCCCAAGTATCAATGTCTAAACGGTAATTAAACGATAGTTATATAATTATTGAAACAGTGTATGTTCTGTCCTTAAAGTTCAATAATCTACATGCGTCTTACTAGTTGAGAGATTCAACATTAAATATAATTTAAAGGATATCTGGCTGAGTGAGGAGAGACGATCAATTTTCTAAGAGTACCTTATTTATCTGAAAATATAAATACCATATTTTTAACTTTGGTAAGCTTTGATTATTAAATAATAATCGAGTTTTTATGTCAACCGATGATTGCTCCACGCCGTTATTACTAAACATTGCAAATTAGATAGACTCCTAATTTACCAATTTTATTATTTTAAATTATAATTTAATATAATATAAATGCTTCTTTAGTGGTTTTTTAAGAAAAAAATATATTTATATGAAATAAATGAAGTATATAATTTATGGGATAAAATAATTAATTGGGTCTATCATTATCAAAATACACAATTTTGTTTTTTTTATTTAATATGAACTAAACATTATATGTATTTAATGTATGAGTATGTGAATACTAAAGAATAAAGAGCTAATATCGTCCATTAATATTAATACTATTAACACAATGACATTGTACCAGTTTTTGAAGTTTTTTAAATGTTCAATCAATGAAGTTGTAAAAAAATCCTAAGAAAAGATAAGATATGGTCACGTCACATTCTCTTAAAATCTGTTTTTGTTCTTGTTCGTAGTAGGAATATATTATTTATTACTTGACATATTGTGTTATAAAATAGATTATTATAATAAGTACAAACGAAAGATAATATGATAAAAACATGTTCTTTTACATATGAAAGGGTTCGGCAGCTGTTTACCTGGAGGAAAACGTTTAATCACATCACATCTGTTCCCGAATACGTTTCCTAGAATATAATGCTTAATAAATATTCATATTATGTTATTGCTCACATAATAACATACTACTTACCTAAGCTGTAATATGGTATAATTTATTTATTTAACGGTTGGAAGTTTTCGAGGATTGAAGATGAGGAAACCACGTTTGATCGAAAACGCCAACGATCTAATCTTAACTTCCATATCACTCCACTGATATCGATATTCCAATAATTATTTATTCAATTAAAATATATATTTTTTATTAATATGGAAGAGTCATTTGTTTTTACACACAGACAACCACAATAAATATACGTAATCAAATAATAAATGACGAATTAAAATGTTTTCAATGATGTATAGTTAACTCAAATATTATTTTTTTAATATGCCTAAACAACATTTCCAGAAAATAACTATTAAATAACATTAATTGATACTGTGTTTCGTTAATTCAGGATAAAAAAAGTAGTTAATATTTATAATTTTAGAAGGGTTGAAAAACTTTTACATTTTTTCTTATTTTTAGTTAGTTTGATGAATAAAATATAATTTTTTCTTTGTTTAATCTATAGTACATAATTACATAATCATATGAGTATATAATATCTTATCATATAGGTATATAAGTTACATCATTATTCTAAAATGGTTTCATCAAACTTAACCCAAAACAATTTTTTGTTTAGATATTTAATTTATAATATATTGTCTAAGTTTTTACTTTCATTAAAATTCGTATAATTATAACGCACTTTTCTAACTTATTACTATTAAAATTAATTTTTGTTGTTAACTATTTATTTAGGTTTGACAGGTAATAACCTTAGCTCCTTACAACACCAAACATTTTACAATTTATTTACCTTCCATATTAATCATGCTTGATATCATGCTACTGTAACAAATACTCGAGTCCTACGATAAAGTTTCATATTCTCTAGAGTTTATATCGCATTAAGTTCAAAAGTTACTAAAATGACAATACGCGTTACCTTTCGTTATGCCAATATACATTGACGCATTGGCATGTAACAGGTTTGAGGTTTTCGATATAAATGTAATATAAAATATGTCATAAACATTAATTTCACATAACTTCAAAAATTATTACGTTTTCGTGATTCACTGGTGCATCGTGCTAGCCTATTCGTATAGAATATACCCGATACGGTACTCTTCTCTGTATAATTTAGTAGTAGAATATTATGGTCAAAAATGACTACCTACATAAGTTGACTTATTCTTATATAGGTACCGCGTTAGATTATTGATAAGATTTATGACTATTTTACACACGAAGATGTATAGTGTCGTTGATGATATCCAATATCTTCGTTTTAAATATAATTATATTGTACACAAATGGTTTATGTAATTTAATCACGATTCACAAGTATATAATATTTTAAAATGAATAATATGTGTATCACGTGTTAAACAGTAGATATCAATAAAACTACAATTATAGATAGTCCAGCGGCATTCTTGATATAAATACATTTATAATAAATAATAAAAAAAAATGTGTACCGAAAACGAGCAATAATTATAGTTAAAAATTTTAAATCATATTTGTTGCTAGATCAGGCTATGCTTCTAAATGCATTCTATCGTATTAACTGCGGTATAATATTGTATTTGCACACAATACTCAAGTGCCGTTTGGTGCAATTACCTATAAAATAATTGTATTCTATGAAATAATATTTATTATGTATTGTAGAAATAAATAATTATATTATTACTATTGTAACTATGAAAAAATATAAATATTAAAAAACAAAAAAATATCACGGTAATAAATCAATAAGATTAAAAATTGAAATAATCGTAATACAAATGTATATAAAATAATTACAATTTAAAGTTATTAGGTATCGAAATATTTGAAATTTACATTGATATTCATAATCCATGTAGAATTATAGTTATTATGCAGAAGATTTTCACGTCAGTTAATTTTACATGGGTCAGTTATAAATTAAAATAATTAATTATATTAAGCCAGTTATCAATTACCCGATCGAATAACGTATAGATATACCTCGCTTAACTAACAACGAATCGATTATTAAGCCAATAATGAGTACTATGTCAATACAAGTATTGTAAACGTTTATATCAGACGAAATTCATTTTTTATGTTTTTTTTTTTTTTTATTTTATTGAAGAATAATTAATCGTGTAATAATAATAAATCGGATATTCATACACCGGATTCGAGTGACTCCTGTTGTCAAATTTCGAACTACCGGTATGCGCGTGATTTTGGACTTCGGACAAAACTAGACATGACGTTTCAAACGACGATTAATCGCTTCGTTTAGTGTAGTAATTTTACAAACAACTTGTGCGTAATCGTAATGAGACGAAGACGTCAGACACTCGTGCGTATGTGTATGACGCGACCGTTATTTACATGTGTATAATGTAACCTGTAGTTGGTCTCGGGCCAAACGACTGCAGATAAATGTTTATTATTTTCAGTCTTCGAACCGTGGAAACGCCTATAATGAACTAAAATATTTATTTTTGTAATTTCATTATATGCTTACTATGTGTAGGTACCTCTGTATTGTGGGTGAACGGAACCACGGCCACCCAAAATGGTGTTTATATTTAAGTTGTCGCGGGTACCTGCACGATGTTAAATATTTGCCACACGACTATTTACACCTCAGCGAACAGGCGATTACTTCGTTCGAAAAAAATCGCAATTATTACAAGCCAATAGTCGATAACATTATAGTATATATTCCAATTATAAATAATTGTACTGTACGTTTACATACTTTTGTAGAAAACATAAATATTGACACTGAAATTATTACTATTATTTCGTGTTTGAATCTATTAGAGCGAAAACCTTAAAATATCTCTATGCGTTTTCATAGCTCGTGTATAAGAATTGATCGAACCTTATAATGGAAATTTAAAAGGATTTATACATTGCATTAAACATGGTACAGATACAGTTGAATAGAAATAGAATATTGTAACGAATGCGGTTTACATATAACTACAGTTGTATATGTATATATAGTGCTATTTATCTACATATTTGCACTGGCCATTAACTGGGCTGAATAAATTCGTGGCTATTCGAGATATAAATCGTAAAATATAACAAAGCAATATTGTACAGTATAAATTAAATGGCAATGGGTGATTAAAAAATAATATTTTACGTGTTTGAGTAAAATTCAAATACGATAAACGTAATTAAAAAATATATATCGTTGATATAAAGTTAAATAATAAATATTCAAGTTTAACAAAATAAATAGAAAACATTACTTCAAGAACTTAAACGATTTAACTAATACATAGAAGTCATTACTTCGATTAAAATTGATAAAAAAAAAAAAAAAATTGAATGAATGAAATAATTTATTATTAAAACGTTTATACTACCTATCGTAATTTATTGTATTCTGTTATGAAAATACTTGGAGTATTAATTTTTAATTTAATTTCATATAAGTGTAGTGTATGTATTTTTAAAGTAGTTTATAAAAAAAAGTATAGTATATACCTATGTATACTTTTTGTTTAAATCCAATAAACGCCTTTAGTTATTTTAAAAAGAGTATATTTATAAAAGATTTAACATTGAAAGCGTAAAAAACGCATTAGAATAAAACAAGTACTGACGATTTTTTTTCTTAATGCTATGGTTTATATTATTTTATCAAAAATATAAATATAATTTATACTTAAACATTTATCATACATGTTTTTGCGTATCATCCTACATAATTTTATAACTAATACATTATCTCGACTTGTGAAATTTATGTTTAATTTTAAACGTATAAGAATGACATATGCAAATTCCATATTTTATGAATTATAATATGATGATTTCAATCCAACTAATTTATAATTTTATCATAGAACTAAAAACATATCTAATCTTTAAAAAAAAAGTTATGTTCTGTCCATAAGATAAGTACTTAAATAAGTTTCATCAAAAATCGATTAAGTATAATATCTAACCTGTATTTAAATAAATAAAAAAAAAACATTATTCCAATACCAATACAAATTATACTGGAGAAATAAAAATCAGATTAACTGTAACAAAATTAAAGATCAATTAATATAAAAGGGATAAAATTCTCATAAAATATAATTCTATTATTTTGAGCCAAAAGTATATAAGTACTACCTACGTGGTTAATCCGTTAAATTACGACGCTATAATCCAGGGCTATTAACATTAAATTTTAGTTTTTATCTATTAATATTTTTAATAACGGTCTTTTGTTTGTTAAAAACTGATTTTATAACTAAAACATTTTTAGATATATAATTTAAGTATATACTTAATGGCATAATAATGTGGTGCAGGCATAGAGATAAGGTATCAATATAGAGTAATTCATTATTAAAAAAAAAAAAAAACTCAGACAACTAGAATGGCATTATATTTTTTTATTTCACCTAATGAAACTCTAGAAATATCTTTTTTGTCACTAAGTGTTAAAAAGCAACACACTGTTTAAAACCCAATTCGTTTTATTGTCCTTAACTCTTGGAATCTAGATACTGTAATTATAAAATGCATATTTAATGAATTAATGAAAAATTTTTCGAAGGCGTTCATCAAAATATATAGTCTTGAAATAAATAAATCAATGAATATATAATTATTAATCATTACCTAGCCTGTTATTTCCGACGTTCTGGAGCAAAAACCAGATGAAAATCATAGTTAACAAATGCATGCGGTACTTTTAAAACTGTTTTTATTCAAAATATAGTTACTGGAGATAATTTTTTTTGTGATAACAAAAAACAACCTTTATAATGTTCATGATTTTTTATTTTTTTTTTATCACAGCAAAAGTTACGAGTATATTGTTCAGGCGTCACTTAAGGATGTTTAATGACTAAATTAATACAAATAAAATAATAAAATTTAATTATTAAAAATTCCATCAACTATCGATGTTATGCATAAAATTTACCACATTTTAATGTATGTAAAAGCAGGTATACCACAGAATGAATTAAAATATCTATGTATCGTCTTGGATGAAGACGGTATCAAGAATTCTAAACTTTGAATTTCTAAACTTCTTAATCAATACAACAACCTACGGTGCATAAAAATGTGTTATACGCATATATCACAAAATTGAATTAGAATCCAATAAACCTCAGGGCGCATATATCTTGCTAAGAATCATAATATATTATAATACCTACTCATAGATTGTTGCTTTGATACTCATTTGTTGTGACCGACATATTTTCATTTTATTGATATTGGCTGATTAAAATATATTTATATATTATGTAAATTAGTCAAATACATTCAACTAGTTAAACAGTAATATAACGATACATTTACATTATAGTAACTGACATAAAATTCCACAACTTAACTAATAACAATAACAAAAAACATACCATGCAGAAAAATTGGAAATGAGTCATGGTGTTTATATTTGAAATATTGCATTACAAAAAATATTTGGAGTTGATATTTTTACATTTATTCAAAACTTACACAAAAAACTCGAACATTTAGTGATTTAAAATTATTTCTTTAACTTTAAAATATTGAATATTGTTTTTAAATAGGTAAATGAATATGTAATATATATTTTTTTTTATGTAACTAATTATTCCATTCTTGGCTGTTTATCTAAATAGTTATTTATATTACTTTAGTTTGGCGTATTATAAACATAAACTCTGTTAATATTTATTCTATTTTTTTTTATATAAAATGTGAATTTATTTTTACGAGTTTGTAATTATCCTTTAAGTATGTTATACGGTTATTAGGTCTCAATTAATAAATAAGTACTGTATTAAATATATAATAAACAACAATTAATGCTTTAGAGTTTTTAGTATAAATCAATCATAGTAAATAACGTATGCAAAGCACACGAATAAGTAAATAATACAAAGAAAAAATTAAATCCCTTGTTTAGTTACAAGGTAATTTGTTATTTTGACAATGTAGGTTGTTATTCACTGAAATAAATTACGTGATCATAGTCAACAACGGATAAATAGTGCTAATATTATCGTTTTATAGACAAAAAAGGTAGAAATGAACTTAAAATTGTTTGCAATATTATTAAAAAAAAACACATGTGGTATAATATGATATCTTAATTAACCTGTGCCGTTTTTAATGTATTAATTTATTTAAGTTAAAACAATTTTAATGTTTGTTTAAAAATTAACTCATATTAATTTAATTTGTAGTTATTGAAATTTGTTTTATTTTTATTATCCTTCATAATGTTGGAAACATAAACATACTAGAAACAAATGAAGTATACCCAACAACTTTGTTGGTAACTTGTTAAATATTGTTTAATTACTCCATGATTTTGTTGGACTATATTTTCATCAATAGGGTTTTCTAAAGTTGATGGTTTAACAACTTTAGATGGAACCTCATAATAAAGATATAAATACATAATAAGTATAATAATCATTATTAGTACAAACAGTTTTATTATAAATTAATAAATTATTATAATTCGTAAAAAATATGTGAACCGTAATAAATTGAAACGTGGTGCTATCACATATTATTATTTACTTTACCCAATGAAAATTTAACATAACGTAGTTCAATGTACTTCATACAACTACTAATAGAAAAATAAATAACTTATACTAATACAAATATATTATAAAGTGTTTTTATTAATATAGACTGAAACCGTCTTTATTCAGAATTATATATAATGATTTATTGTTGAATTCAAATTTAGCACACCCTTTACAGTAACCAACTCATTATTTAGTGACGAGGTACACATAAAACCTACATAAAGGCATAGAAACATTCTTATTTTTTTTTTTTTTTTTTATATTATAATGAATATATTATTTTTTTATCAAAAATTTATACATATAGGTATAATTTAATCTTCATTATATTCAATAGATAATTGTGTTCTATTGTTAAATTCTAAATATATTAATTGTATCATATTATAATAAATCTTTTTGTACATCGAATTCGTATGAACAAAAAGTATATATTTTTTTAAATATTCTAATCAATCGAATACTATATTATTTTATAAAATGATGTAATTCATTAGTGTTGTTTTCTTTGAAAATGGTAAGTTATTATCTTAAAACCATTACAAGGCATAAATAAAATATCCCAACTGTAATACTGTAATAGAACAATCTATTTATATAAAATAATATTTTTGTCATAAAAATATTTAAAAGGTTTATTATGAATAAGAAACTTTTTCATTTGTTTAACTCATTACAAATATAACTTATATGTTATATGTTTAAAATACGTAGAATTTTGAATAATAAAAAAATGTACTTAATGTACTCATTTGCCTAATTTAGCATAGTAACTTTTGACTTTGTAATATTATGAACATTTTGTCATATTATATTGGTTACTCTTTCAATGCAAGGCAAAAAGTTTTATGGAAAAACATATTATAATTAGACCTACAAGTTATAGTTGACGAATCTTATATACTTTGTATCTTAAATTCAATATAAGAATTTAAAAGTTAACAAATATGTAGGGAAATGTAAATTAAATTTTATAATATTGAAAGATTATATATTTTTAAACATCATATTGTTTAAGTCTAATTATTTTTTCCATAGTTTTACCGATGTTTAAAACTGTAATATAATAATTTATATTTATTTTCAATTATTTGTTCATATAATGTAAGGTAATAAATTGTTTTGATTTTCATAAATTAAGTAGAATTACCTTCAAAAAAAAAAAAACCAAGAAAACATTTATAAAATCGTTGCAGATAGAAATGATAGTAGGTGCACAAATACATTATCATTCATTACGTTTCGTTTCGTTTCTCTGAAAACAATGGTAGGTATCCTTTGGGCTTTGACACAACTATTGTATGAAATCGAATTATCATCATCAGGAATTGCCCACTCTATATATCTTTACTCTCCTATATATTTCTCTCGGTCGTCTTGATGCCCTATTAAATTGTATAATACGAAAATGCGATCACATTTAACCTGAGAACTCGGATCCAATGTAATGGAAATGCCGAACTGACTCGAATTACTCAGCTCTCGTTGTTTTATAGTTAAGCTAATCAGCAATCCATGTGTGTGTGTATTTTTCTATATATACCTAGAGTATACCTTATATATATATATAAGTGTAAGATACATACTTCTACTTACACTAATGGGTAGATAAAGTCAATTTGCTATTCGCTTGAACCCAGTGTATAAAGACGTGACCACGTTTAATAAAATACATTTTTTGTAGAAAAGATGTTCTAACAACTTTTTCATTAGAAGGAACGAAGATTGCAGTACCTAAGTATATTATATATTATATTATTCTCGGTTTTGGTGTTCGACAGTAGTAACGATTCGATGTGCTTTTTAAAATTACTCTATTTAGAGCTATGCATCTTAATTATTATTTAACGATAAACAATTTGCCGTGAAGTTGTGGCCAATATATAACCATCGTTACGTCGAATTACAATTTAAAACATTGGATTAAGTAACTCGAGAGTGAACATATTTTTGATAACAAATAAAAGTACTTTTGAATATTAATTACAAAATATTATAATAAATCTAAAACGTAATTTATACTACTAGGTATGTAATATCGTGGTTTAATTATCACAACGGATGTTGTTTACGACGTGACACAACACGCATATTGCATAGATTCAGTTCAGGATAACGAACAGCTATACCAGCTGATAATGTATGCGGATTAACGTTTCATATTATAATGGTTTTCTACAAACATTTTTAAACACAGGTTAGGCGTCAGTATACTCGTTTTATCAGGTTATTATAGAAAGTCCGATGGTATATATGTATTATAATATTAACTATATACTATTCGTATTTTTATTAAGACTTAAGTTCTAAGTGAATTCACATATAATTATTCGAAGTGAGTTTAAAATGTGATACTAAAATAAACGCAGGTTTCATATGATTCACGTAATCTGTCATTAAAAACTGAGAGTTAATAACCAATATAATATTTACTTATTAAATTTCCAATTTTAAGTAAGTGGAAAATATGTATATTGTGCCAATTGTGTAATTATTATAAGTTATTTAATAATAGATTATACTTTTCTAAATTATTATTATTATTTCATTTGATAATTAAGACTTTAATAACAAGGGTTATTAGCCATTAGATATTACATATTACCTATGTTAGGTGTTAGATAAAAACAATATATATTACATACTATATAGGACATAGGTTAAATTAGATTTAAAATTACAGTTTACTAATATAATACTTGTGCTATTTAAGAATGTGATAATTTTATAAGTTTAGCTTTCATCAAAGGCTTCCATTGTGTTGGCTGGTATGTCCAGGTCAGTGCGTATTGAGATGTATTGTGTACTCTCCTCCACTATGTGTTTGATGGTTAAAACTCTAAATCAGAGGTTTTCAAACTTTTTTTTGCGTACAACCCATGTTACGTATTACGTATCAGTTATGTACCACTAATAAATAATGACTGAAAATAGAACTATTCAATATTTTTAAACATTTATATTAAAAAGGATAAGAAACATGTTAATAAATAATATTTACGAAAAATATAATACTATTAGATTTTCCATGTTCTTATAAACCAATCATTTATAACCATATTGTACAATGCTATATTATAGAGATAAAGGAAATTTTTTCGATAGAAAATAATAAGTGTTGTATAATATTATGCATTATTTAGCTCTATCTCTATCAAGATTTTTCTCTATTTTATTGCTATTAATATACGGACAACTCTGGAGCTTAAATTATAATAACTTAAAAATGTGTTAAGCAATAGATTAATAGAAAACTACATGATATGATTTACGTATAACGTTGCACTTGACGACTGTGGTAAATATTTAAACATTAAGACTATTATAATAACGCTATCTTCATTTTAATTAATTGCATATTATATGATTAATTATTCAGAATAATATTGTAGTGCAAACGCATAATGTACATAATGTTGTATATGATTAAAATTATTAACACTAGGTATATACTTAAAAGTTATTAAATACCTATCGTTATTTTGACAAAGTTATTAAGTGAATATAAAAGTGAAATAAAAATATGTTATAAGAAAATAACAATATGTTGTAATTTACCAATATATTTGATCAAATTCAAAACTAATTGTGTAATAAATGAACTACACAACCATATGTTACGGACCAAGTTCAATTTAATTCAAATAAACTAATAGTTAACTGGGTTATTAATGACTTATATAATGTATAGGTCCTACCTAAACTGCCTAAGCTTTGTTAACCATTATATTATAACATATGAAAGTCTAAGCCAAAAAGGTAATGACAAGGTAATTTGTGATTATTTTAATTTTAAATGTCACAATATAATATAATATAAGTTCAAGATTTTGGTTAAGTGTACAAATTGTGATATAAATAACAAATATTTATTATCATAATACATAATAATATATTAGACTCTTAAAAGCGTAATGAATGTATTGATTTTTCAATGATATATATTTTCTGTCTATTAAGCTTTTAAGACAGTAAAAATACCTTGAATTCTTATCTTTGGTAGTATTTCTAGTATAAAATTGGAACTAATTAGTGGTTTTTGAAGTATAATTAAAAACTTTTCAATAATTTTCTTAATAATCGGAAAAAATAAAAATAAGTAAATTAAATAAAAACGGGAATTTTTTTGGAAAAATTTTTTTTTGCTGTAATTCAAATGAATAATTCTAGAAACTAAACATTTTACCAAGTATTTATATTATTATTTTCTACTTTTTTTATTGAGTATGGTGATTTTGATAAAGTATGGTATCAAGGCCAACTTAACAAAAAAAAAAAATTTCCAGTACCACTTTATTTGATAATTAAATCATATATTTTAAATCACACACTTGTCATCGGACAAAGTAACGCATTCTCCCCCTACTTAAAAGCAAAGCGAAAGTACTTTAAGGAAATGATCTGAACAACATCTGTGAACTTTACAACACATTCACTGCAGACATACTAAATGCTAATTATATTTCAATCGCCACAGTTGTAAATGGCACAGCAATATTAGCTGTTAAGTGAATATATTTATAACATTGTAGTATTTTTTAATCTCTAATCACATCCTATCAAAATAGAAAAATGTCATCCAATTGGAAAACCAAAATTAACATCGAAAAATTCTGCCATGTTCTTTATATTTCACCTTAAAAAGAGAAATCTCACTTATCCTTCACTTTGAAAAAATATAAATTCCAATTAAAACTTAAATTTAATATTTTGTGCCTGATCTTTGACAAAATATGTTTTACTAGAGTCCCACATTTAAACTAAAAACTACATAACAGTTGTAGAGTCAATAGTTTATACCTATTCCACCCAGTTCATTCTATTCTTAAATCAAATAAAATAATAAAATAATTATTTACAACTCAATGTTAAATCCCATTTGGGCTTATGAAATACAGATATTAGATTTTATCAAAATATCTCCAACAAAAACATTTCAAGCTTTTAAATTACTCTCTGTTCACTTACTTCTACACCTTGATAGTTGGTATATTTCTAACAATTCGATTCACGATGACCTTATCATTGAAACCGTTAACACAGTTGCATTTGACCATTAAAAAAAAAGCCACTCCAAACTAGCCACTCATGCCAACCCACTTATAATCATATAAGACTGATACAACTTGACAACCCCCCCCCCTCAAAAAGACGCTGAAACAGGGATTTATTAAATCCCTAACTATAATGCTTCCTCAGAGTTCAGTCACTAGAAAGCTTCAACTTCTATATCATAATTTAAATATTCTCCATATAAATATATAACTTAATATCTCATTTGATCATTATACATATAATACAGATCGTTCATTTTTTATTTTAATAACGAAAATGTTTTGCATGCCAAAAACCTTCAAAATATTACGAAGTTACTTATAAATCATTATTAATATCAATTTAAAAAAGTTGTGGGTAAATTCAGACATTTTTGTAAATAACTGAAATTAGAGTTTTAGTGAATTTTGTTGAAGATCCAAAAGTGAATAAATTATTGTACATAAATTCGTTAAATATTATATTTACGGAGCGTTGAATATATTGCTTTTAGAATGTCAAATAAGTGTTCAATTTGTATCAGTACACGATAAGTAGTTGACAAATTTTTCAATTTTCATCTTAAATGGTAGTTTCAAATAGAATATTTAATCTAGATTAAAAAAAATCCCACCATTATTATTTACAATGAAGTAAAAACAATTAAGGAAAACAGTAAATTTTTACGCGAATGTAATTTTTGAAAAAAATAATTTTGTTTTTTGGTGTAACTAAAAAAAAAAAATTATCATACCTAGATACTTTAAATTTTCAATAAATGTTTATATTATTTATAATACAATTTTAAAAATAATAACTGTAATTAAAAATACTTTTTTTTTAAGATATTCATAGGCATAATTGTCGATATATTTTTATTTTTTTTTCTATCCATTTTGATAAACAATTATTTTTATTTTTATAGACATTTTAAGTACAAATTTGGAGAAAATCATATTTTTAAATCGCAAATAGTAATGTTAATTGTTTTATTACAATTTAAATATACTATTATTGAAGATTTAAAATTTTTATGTAGAAAATATACACCAACTCCACTCAGAATTATTTTTTATATTCAATGAAATACCATCGAGTTCAAATTTGACGTATTCATTTCAGTAACTTAGGTAGGTACTTGACACCAGCTATTGTACATCAAAGTGGTACCCACTTGTACATCTATGTTTTTTCAATTATTACCTTTAACGTTTTCATATTAAGTATACGTTCATATTTCTCCACTATAACTAGAAACATATATTCGCTGTGCTATGTAGACTAAATCAATAAAGTCAAAAATAGTACAATAATAACATTAAATTTATAATATTATACTATTTTTGTTGAATTAAAATTCCAAAAATAAATTAAAATTGAATATGGCGTTTATTAAATTGTGCAGAACTAACACTAGGCCCTTTTTATCCGTGATGAATGTATTATACATGACGTTAGTAGTCACTACATTAGATGTATTATGCTATAATTATTGCTAGGTACTTATATATGCAAATGTTTGGTGCATCATATATATATATATATATATCGTTTTAAATAAAAAAATAATTATAATTTGACCTGGTTAGAAAGGAAAAACAATATCAATGAAACTGTTAAATTCCCTAATGTTTACAAAAACGTTGTTTACATTTTTGAAAACACTAGTCGTGCACGTGCAAGTGATATATTTTCAGTATTTTTTATGATATGTACATTTTTTTAATTTTAAAAACAGTTGAATTATCGTATGTTGTCATTGTAAATAGTGCTATAGTTCCAACTACTAGTATTATGTCATTTGGTACAATCAATATTTTCTGGCTATTGCAACAGTGCCACTAATATTCAAACAGGTTTGAGCCCTTCACAAATTGTATTAGGTACTTAATATTTTAATATAATATTATAGGCTACATTTATTATATTAAATTACATAATTTATTATCAACGGTAATAGCTATAAATATAATAGAAATAAAAAATAATATGTTGATATAGGTTTTCATTGATTTTCATTTTATAAACAATTAATGGTCGGTTACAAATTATAAGTAATCAGCTTATCGCATCGAGTGCCGCTGTGTTTAGGTGAATTGTATTTACACACACATATACGAGAGTATAATATAATATACGTCTGTGTGTGTGTGTACAGTTACACCGTCTCATCCAAACACACAAATATCACTTATAATTAAAATATATAATAGGTAAAATTGTGTGTATAAAATGGTTGAAAGACGAATCTCTCACTATTTTTGTTGTTGAAACCTTTCGGGCTCAAACCCTATATATTTGAGAACCCTATTTTCATTCATGTTCAGCATTAAATACATACATTTATATCAAATCATAACATTGCAATTTTAGTACATAGAATGTATTTAAATGTAATTGTTCGATTAAGCTGCTAGCAAGTTCCTTAGGGATAATATCCTAATCGTCTATCGATCTAACGCCTATCGGATTCGTGGAATCACCGCACATCGAAATATTCCTCATTGCGATTCATTACAACTCGACAACGGAAAACAATTAATTACGTAAATCAAAATACCATCAGGATGTAAGACAGATAAACTATATATATATATATATGTATCTACCAGTCGTAATTGAAATCAAATATTTTGGACGGCTTCAATATAATCGTTTCTCGTTCTCGAAAACCATTGGGGGAGATAATGAGTATGTCTGAAATCATCCATTGCCGCTTCGGTGAAGTCCACGCCGATAGGTATGCCGTGATGTCATCGAGACGGATTTCGCTCATCTATTGACTGCGTGCTAACCGGACGATTTAAACATCCATAACGATTCACGGTGACCTCCGTTTATTTGATATAACAGGAAATATAAAAATAGTAGGTATAGAAAAAAACCATCGCAGACATTATTCTGAGTACCTAAACTGTCGTTACCGTCTGATCTCGTCATATATTTTTCAAACGGGATTTCTTATGTAGGTACTATTAAATCGATTTATTCCAATTGAAATGCTAATGCTGCAATAAAATAGACAACTTGCAAGAAGCGTTGCTAACACATAATAATAATATGATCTCGCAGTAGTATTCGAAACATGTATTTGGCTCCGACAAATTTGAAATTATTATTATTATAACAATATCAAGTTAATAACACATAATGGATGAAGGCCACTAAAAGACAAAACCTTTCTAACAATAAACCAATATCCATTTGAAATCAAAGTAAGCTTTATATCTTGTGTAAATATTTATTAAATAGGTATATTATAATATTTATATTATGTGCTGAGAAAAATAAGAAAAAACGTATTGCTTCAAATATTGTTATAAATTTTTTTGAACGTAACAACAACGTTTTTCACATGTGATAGGTAGGTATATTATTTAATTTCTATATATATTTAAATCGAATTTTATTCATGCTATATACTAACATATTACTTATTACAAAACTGAATTTTTTTTGAACATTTCATATTATAAAATAAAATGATATTTACAAAATTCAACCATTTAGTCTAAGTATACTTTTTATAATAAACTATATAGGTAGTATATTATATTATATATTATTATATAACAATGACATGCAACTTATACCTACATTTTTTTAGTCAGTTATTATATCCATGAAATCAAATAAAAAATAATTTAATAATTTTTGGGATCACTATTTTATTCTTATTTTTTTTTTTTTTAGAGAACTCGATGAGATTACAACTCTTTAAAACCTACTGAAACAAATAGTTTACTTTTCTATCATTTTTATTACGAATATTACAATTTCATTTTAAAAATGTACAAAACGATGCTTTTGGGTACTTTTTCTGAAAAGTTACATTAAGTAGCTTAACGGATTCATCCGACATGATTATGACGGTTAAAATTACATGCACATGATTTGTGGCTCATATTTTGGTTTTTATCATTTCCTATTATAAGGGGTCCTTTCACCTTTGTATTAATATGCTCTACAAGAAGATGTTGCCTGTTTTCGAAAAATTGTATACAATCTCAGCATTTTTCCCTATAGGTACATAAAAATATCCCTTAAGGTTTAGTTACCTATCCATATAATAGATTTTTTTGCACAAGTCGTTTTTTCAACTTTTTGGGGGAACTTGAAGAGCTGGATATCATATATATTTATGCATTTTTACTCCTACTAATAGAACACACGCCGTCACCAAACGAGTTTAAGATTCAATTTTTTTTATTTATATTGAAAATAGTAAACAATTGTATTGATGTGATACTAATGTCAATTTTTCTTATGATCGATGTATCTTATATTATGTATTCTTAGTATAAGTAAACATAAATTTTATAAATTTGAATGTAGGTAGTGAAATACATTTTGTACTGTATATTAATTGTATGAATGATTCCTAAAACACACACGTTGACTTAATTGATTTTTAACGGAATAGGTAGTAGGTATTGAAATATTAAGGTAACCAATTAAAACATGTTTGATTGAATATTAATAAATAACATTATATATTTATTTACTAAATCATACATTAAGTAAAAAAAAAAAAACACAAAATAGCTGTTTATATTTACCTAACAGTTAACTAATATGTTCACAAACTGCATACAAAATACAAATAAGTGCAAATAAGTCCAGTCAGGTCTTCATTTATGTTATTTATTATTTTAGTAAACTATAGCGTTTACTTTAACATTGTTTGAATTTATTTCAACAATTTTTTTTATATGGTTTATTTCACTCAAGAAACTGTATATACACTACACTTTATTACGTATTACAAATATTATGTACTTCGATAATTACAATGATTTTATATTATTAGATTCAATTCACAGAAAAAAAAAATACTAACGTTGATATGGTAAATCATTTTTGGTCAGCAGCTGGATTGTTTTAAAAGTGTTGTAAATAATTAAACTCAAATTGCACATATATTTATGTATAATTTTGAGTTATGGAGTCATCATCAGCCAATTATTTTTCAATAATTAAAGTTAAAGTATGCATCCAGTAAAGAAATAATTACACCAATCATCATTCAATCATCGTTCATCATGATTATTATTTTAATTTTATTTTTTTTAGTCACCGCATTAAATTCTTTTTATTATTTTTTTTTTTTTTTTGAGAAATCCATGATCCAATATTGTTTTTTTTTATATTTGAAATATAGGCCAAAAGATAGATAATTAATTTTTATTATTGAAAAATCGTATACTTGCAATTAAACCTTTCTAAATGATTGTAAAATAAAAAATATAAATAATACACAAATAATCAATAAAAAGTAATCTAAAGTATTTTATATTTGGCAGTTACTATTTAACCAACAACTGACAAATACAGAATTTTTATATAAGATTAATTGAAAACAAGAGAGTAATTTAATAAAACTATACGCTTTTAAACATATTATATTATGTTATCGATATAACAATGTACTGGGATTCATGTCAAACACGTTTATACTATTAATTTGAGTATGTCAATCATTAAAGTTAAATGTTTTTTATAAAGATAATTTTTTTCCTCTTTGGAAATTTCTCTTTGTACGGTGACAGCATATCCCATTTTTACTTTAACGATAAATGAGGGAAAATTCAGTTAAGGTGTCGTTTTAGCCTGTAAGAAACCAGGAAGAGACCATCGACTGTCATGATTTTAATTTAATTTTCGGCCATTGTATTCTACAAAATCAAGTTTTAAGTGCACGAGTCAATATAAAGATATTGTACCTTTGATGCACAGCTATGGGTAATAAATGTACCATGCTATTCAGTATTTTAATAGTTTTTTATTTAGTGTGTACATTTAAGTTTACAAATCTATACAGTTTTAAATATAATATTTATTTATTAAATGTAGATAATGAAAATATTATTATTAAATGTACGAGTAGGTAATTTTATCAAACTAAAAAATAAAAATAAACTATTTTTATTTGTTTTTAAATTAAATTGATTTTTTTTTAAAGAGAAGTCGGTCTGCTATTTAATAGTAGTTATGTGTGACTATTTGTTGAGTAAAATACTACATTAGAGAAGTGTTACATTTGAATCCAATAATAAATAATTCTTAATACTTAAGACATTAATTGAAGACTTTCTGTCAGGCTATGTATTTTATATTTACTATGGATTGACGTTGCTATTAGTAATTTTAGATACTGATTAAACAAGTAGAGTAATGCATGTATTGTATTGGTTTTAAATTTTTTTTTCGATTTTTTTTTTTTAATTTTGTATTTGTCATCACCTCAATATTATAACACATGAACACATGTACTATGTTACTTTTACACATACCCAAAGTAAATTACAATTTTCCGGACATAAATTTTCATTTATGTTTATCTTGATTAATTCGTTATAAATTATAGTTGTAAAAATCTTTCAACCGTCATCATTGAGGCTAGAATACACGCCCAATATCTCATCTAATCTCATCTATAGATCGTTATCAATAATGTTTTTAAATTAGTATAGTATAACAGTATAATAGTAATATTTTACAGGCTAGTATTATGCTAAAATATATAATTAAAAACATTTCAGACTTTCACTAACACTGATTTTTTGTTCTGAGATTTACAAATCTCAATTATAAAATTGAATTATATATATTGATTAGTTTTTCGAGGGTTTATTTAGTGTATTCTAGGTTTTACCAAAATTAATCGGCAAATGCTAGAATTTTGGTTCCTTTTTTTTTAATTTCATCGTAGTAGGTATAAATTTACATTAATACCTACGTTTTTTTAATTTTTTTTTTCCTTAAGTTTTATCATTGCTTTGAAATAAAATAATAAAATCTGAATTAACTTAAAATTATTTTAACAAAAAAATTTTATAAACAAGAATAAATCCTAAAAATTTCAAATGGGAAAGAACTAAAATAAAATTACACTAGATACTAACTTTATACCACTTAGCACTTGAGCTTAAAATAAATACTTAAACTTAAATAATTAATTTAACTACAACTTTTAAGCCTTTTCGTGTAATACTTTGTAGATATTCCTTTTAATTTTTCATATACTTACCATTTCATTTTTAATTCCCGAAATCACCAATTGTAAAATATCATCATAAAAATTGCTATTTTGTTGTATAGTCGAATTTTTAAAATAAATATTTGTTTAATAAAAACTAATTATAAAATATAAATAAAATAAATATATTTTTAGATATACGAGCACATTATATAAACTTATTAAGCACATTTGAGTTATAAGAAATATTAATATTATATAATCATATTAACTTAAATTTAAGTAATTAACAACTTAGGATATCACTTGTTATATTGTGATATATCATATTTGATGTACAATTTATTATCGAATAGGTATCTGGTATATAGGGAGCGTACATGTTGATAGACTCAATTATATCGAGTATCGTTTGTAATTGAATATCCTTTTACGAATAATATGTTACATGTGAGACAGTGATTCATTTCACAGCAAAATTATATCTCTTGACGCTATTCTTATTTCTTTGTTAATTGAAAAAGCTCTAATCCCGGATGGTTTTACAACATAACGATTTCGGGATTATTCTTGGAAAACCGTCTCTTGCAAATGAAAAATAGTCTTGTCTCTTTGCCCAAGTATTTAGCAAGCGGAATTAATTATAATACCCTCTACGTTAACCCTTGATGTCTGATAAAATTTAAATTTACCGAGCGTAAATATTAAAATGTATATTTCAATAGTCGTGCATTTTTCAAACATAATTTTTCCTTGATTGCCGTGTACCTGAATAAACAAATAAACATTGCGGCCGAATGTTGTTTACTCATAGGTGCAATATACACTATACAACATATAAACGATGTTCACTTGGGACTAGGAAAAATAAGTCACAATCATTAGAAACATTTAAAAATACATTATTACAGAACAGTATTCACTATATTACATTTTATTCAAAAAATACAATATATAATAATAATAATTGGTATAATTATGTATGTTATTAAAAAGTAATGTTTATTTCATTGCATACAATTATTTAAATAAAATCTGTTATTTTTCTTTGTCTCATATTTTTATTAAAATAGTGATATAATTTTATTGATGAACGTCTCCCATAATTGTTTTTGAATGATTCAAAACTCAATATTTTAAATTGTATAAAATTCTCGGGGTTTTAAATTTCTGATTTTCTGTTCATTAAAAAATTGTTTAAATAATGAAACTTTTTTATATCATACTTCCTTCCATCAAGATAGATTGAATATTTTTTTTAAAAAAATTTAAGTAGGTAATTTCAATTATTTATTTAGTTAATTATTTTATTTTATTAGATTATTACTATAACCTATAATATTAGTATAACTATATACCTACATGATTCTTTATGAATTTTTTTTATACGTTTTACTTACTAAAACTAGGGAGAGCTTTTCGGGGACGCGGAACGCTATAGGGACTCGATACCAATAAGTCGGCATTCGATGTTGTAGTTACGTCGGAAAAATTTAATTCGCCATCGTTGGAATCGCCACACTCTTAGGCGAGGACTCCTCTTTGCTTGCGTGATGTCTGCCTACCCGAGGATCTCATTTTCCTACGGCTACCGCCGGCTAACGACGAGTCTCTCGGATTGTCGACTGTGTTGTGGAAATCGTTTTCGCGATCATTGCCGTCCGTTGGCACCAAAGACTTGTTTATCGTCGTTATAGGCATTATGAATTTATAAACGAATTTTATTTGAAATAGGCAAATTTGTAGGTATATATGAATTTTGTTATATGAATCCATAATACTATTAATATTATCAATATCATTTATTAATTATTGTTGTATTTTAAATATAATAAAAAATTATTGTTTGGCATTTATTTTGTATAAGTTTATTCAACATAATATAACAATTTGTACAATAAACATAATTTTACAAGACTACCGCGAACTGGCGAGACGCGAGAGTGACTAAAGTACAGTGTACACGCGGAGTAACGGATAATGAATATGATAACAATAAGTAAAAATAATAATATAATGATATTAATACAGTGTTACCTTAACACAACGTCTTCCTTTTTTTTTTTATTTTTTTTTTTTTATTTTAATATTATAATATAGTACAATACAATTTTATCTTATTACAACATAATGCAATAAAAATATAATAATAACAATAATGATACAAGAAAAAATAAAATAAAATATATAATAAAACAAACAATACAATTAGTATATTATATTTAAAATACGATATGGTGTCAGGTGTGGGGTACATTAATACAGTATACCTAATATATCAATACAAAATTACCTTAACACAACAATTATTAGTTATATTACTTCACCGATTATAAATTAACTTAAGATTTCAACATTTCAACCATTTCTGATCATCGACAAGTACCTATATACTGTCCTAAACATATGCTAAAGGTTCTATTATGTAAATAGCATAATATTATTATTTATTATACATATAGCATTAGGCATCTACATAAATAAAAATATTGATTTCTTACATAATTTGATAATAAAAAATCCAATAAGTACACTTTCCCTTAAATTAAATGAAGCATAACTTATACCAAATATTTATAATTTTATTATTACATTATTTAGTGTCCTTAATGTTTATAGCCCAGCATATCATGTAATATACCTATGTATTGTCATAACATAGGTATATTAAACTGTATTTGTTATTAAATTAATAATTACAATACGTGTGCATTTTTAAACACACATAAATTAATAAAAATCCACAAAAATATTAAAAACAAATAATTTCAATTATTTGAAAATTTAAAATAATTTTCCATAAATACGATTATGATATTACGATAATCGATAAGAAATTTGCAGTATGTTGCATTTTTGCCTCTAGATATTCATGTCTGTCGGACATGTTGTTAGTCATAGTAATTTTTTATGATGAATAACCGTACTACCACAGATGTGATATCCGATCGATCTTTATTTTTTTTTACTTCCCAGAACAATAATGCTGAATCATCTATCCTTTGGAAACTTATGGAAGTGTATAGTAACAATGTTAGAAGAAAATTTTGACTGTTAGGTCAGTAGCTTTTAGATTATAGGTTGTTTTTTTTATTAAATTTCTGGCGTTATCAGTTTGAACATTTATTTCTGTGCCTCGAATAGTTTGTAAGCCTAATCTAATCTTTTTCGTATCCAATATAGTATATAGGTATATAATTTAGTTATGACTATGAGTAATGACCGGTGTTAAGTCACTGGCATTGTTTTTTGCAATCATATTATTTTTGGTAGACATTTTATTATTATTAGTCTTAATTCGTCAATTTTTTTTTATAGAAATAATCAATGTTCAATTTATTAGCTTGCCTATATTATTCCTTAAAATTTAAAAATGATTGATTTTGTTATTCTGAGAAGGTTATATTTACATGTTTGTTAACTTTTGATGCATTATAATATTACCAAGATCGTCAATTCATAGTGATAAATACAATTCTAATGATACCGATTCCCATTAGGTTATTGGTATCATTTTCAATTAATTCCAGTGAACATTAAGTGAACCCCTAACCTAGGTGCCTAACAGTTTCTAGGTCAAAGTAAACACTAGAAACAGAAAATGCCGATACATTTCAATTTTTACTTTGAATGCAATACTTCATAATATAGGTACGTTCCTGGAAATCATCAATTTTTACAAGAGAACCAAAAAAATGAATAGATATTATACTAATGCATTTACAATAATTGTGTAATATGTATAATATACATAGCTTATACTTTAATTATGCTTGGTTAGAAATAAAAATAGTAGTATAGACAATGGTGACGAAATTCACAACGCACTGAGATTTGAAAATTGTAAAGATATTCTTAAAGGATTCAAAATATAATGTAGAAATCGATATTGTTGTTTAAATCGGAGGAGTTAATATTTTATTAAATTTCACATGACAACTATAGGTATCTAGTCTCATTCATCCTACCAATTTAATATCTTATCAATATTAAAATCATCGATATAATTATTATGTCATATATACTTCATGGAAAATGTGTGTATTTTATCGTTTACATAAATGTAGGTACTCTTAATATATTGTAAACTCACAAGTCTAATCTGAAATCATGATATCTATTCTGTTATTGTTTCATTATTGACATGCATTGTTGAAAATATATAGATGAATAATTAAATACATTTTTTGAGCATCAACTATATTATTTTTTCTATCGGATTCAAATAAACAATCAACATGGAAAAAGTGCAAATTACTTGTTTACTATGAGTAAGTGGGGCTATAAAAAATATTGACGAAGAAGTTTGCACTCATTAGCAACACTTACTTTATTAAAGGTAATTTATTGTTGCATAACAAATCTTAACTATTAACTCTAATCGATATATTATAATATGTCATATTATTAACTTTATACTTTAGGTATACGTATACCTATATTATATTTATATAAACTCGATATTACGATAAAATTATGTTTATGTTTTTAAATAACTATTAAAACTAATAACTACTTATAAATATGATAGATTTGCTTGATTTTTCAGGAAGTATTGCATTTATTATAGCATTCATTATTAATTTTTATATAATATTTATTATTTATTATTAATTTGTATTTAATTATTATAATAACATAATATATAATATATTATTTATAACCATATTATTATACAAACTATATAACTCAAAGTGTAATATTAAAATAAATGTAAATTATGTGTTGTAAATAGTAAAAATAGGATCATAGTTCATAGATAATATCTTAAAATAAATAAAAAAATGTAACTGCGTATAGTAAAATGTATAGGTGTATTAATATAAGTACATACAAATTTAAATATCCTCACAATAATGTTTTTAAATTAAAACAAACTATTAACATCGTTGTTTATCGTATAAATAAGTAATTTTATCGAAATTTAAAATTAAAATGTCTATTAATAATAATTTTCTTGATATATTTTTTTTAAATTTCATGGTTTAGTATGAACTATTTCTAATAAATCTTCTATTACATTTTCATTACTTTGGTATTAAACAAAAAGTTTTTACGAATTTCTAAATAAAAAATAGTTTAAAATTTTTTGTAAATTTTGCAACAACTTGTATAGGAAATATTCAAGAATTTTGAATAATGTGAATAATTTTTAACAGACAATATTATAAAATAACTAAAGCAATTTGAACTTTTTCACTGTTATTTATATCTCAAAATATTTTTAAAATTAAACCATGTATATAAAATAATAATAATCTAAACATTTTGTGAAATTTTCAAATATTCGAGTTTATTTGTTTTTGATTTACAACAAAATAACAAAAATCGTTTGAAGAGAAATATTTTTATTAACGTGTAAATATGCAACACTGTAAAAAATTGAACATCAAACATTCATAAAAATTAATTTAACTTTCAAGTAGATTTATTTTTTTTTAACATTGGTTGCAGATTTTATAAAGAACCTTGTATATTAAACACCGTTTGTATGTAATTTTTAAAGTTTCATTTCTAATAGTTATGGTAATTATATCATTCAAGATTTTGAAAAATGTTGTCGAAATTATAACTTAAAATAATTATAAAAAAAAAAAAAACTATAGTAATGATAAATTTTCAATAATTCTTAAATTACGATTTGGATCGTTTATGAGAAACTCTTGTGTTAATTTTTCAAGCATTCCTAAAGTATAAGTTTAAAGTATTGATGATAATTCGTTTTTGAGTTGCATCAACAAAAACAAAATCGATTATACCAAAAACAAGGTTTTTTGTAAAATTCCCGTTTTTTGGTATTTTATTTTTTTTTTACTTGTCGTACAAACTAGATCTAATTTTATATTCAAAACTATTCTCATAATTGAAAATTGAAGCTTTTTATTGATTATTTATCATAATAACATAAACAAAAAAAAAACACACATCATTGAAAAATCAATATACTCATCACTCCACACAGAATCTATAATGTGTATGTGTAGTCTAATATTGTTTTCTTGAAAATTTAAGATTTCATCATTATTTGCAAATCTGTTAACATTGTTTACGATGATAACTATTATGTATATTTGAACTGTTTGAAGAGATAACACATCCCTATTCGTTACAAAACTAACTTTCTATACGATACCGATTCGTGACTCAATTAAGTACACAGTTTACAAAACGTATATTATTATACTACTACTAGTTACTATCATGTGTCCGTGGTATTTACATTTAAATGTTTAACATAGACAATACACATACTATAAGTATAGTATACATAATATATATTACATATAGTAACTGTTAATATTTATTATTCATACATACTATACTATTATTATTATTATTATTATTATTATTATAATACATTCTCTGACCGCGATACTTAGAGATTGTTGTTACATTATACCCACAGAGTCAAACATGCTATAATTTAAACTGTTAACAGCAGCAAAATTCTGATAATATAGATTTATACCATAACCAAAATAAATATTGCTATATTTTACTTAACAATGAATAACCTCGATAGTTTCTGTGTGTCAGTTTAGATGGAAATCTCAGGATTTCTCAGCATCCACCACACTGTATGATATTTAATGATTCATTTTACCGACCAATGGATAGTAATATGTTATAGTTAAATAGTACAATAATTGTGAGGTATAACTTGCAGCAATAATTTTTGATAATGCACATTGAATATTGTAATATAATTGAAAAACTATTCATTTATTTGTTCATCATGTTATTATACACCAACGAGCATAAAAACATCAATCTGTGATTGTATCTTTTAAATATTATTCAATATGTATTTTTCTTAGTTGGATTTGTTTTTCATATTTAAAATTCCATAGAATATATGTCTATTTTTAATGTCTAATGTATTATGATTATTATAAATTGGTATTTAAGTAGATACAAGAAGGGAAGGAAATAAAATTGCACTATAGTATGTGACAATTGTTTAAAACACGTACCTATGTTTAAAATTATATACATTAAAATATTAAATATACATTGAAGTATAATACATTATTTGGGTCAATATTTTATAAGCTATAAAACTTTATTAACTATTGTGTTTTATTTACAACATTACGTTGATTAAATGACACCGTGTTAAATTGAAATAAATATAGGTATGTCGATATTTGGTTCGAAATTCAGAGACTAATACCTATTAGATTTTAAGCCTGGTAATTTAACGAACGGACAGGAGCCGTTCGTAGTCCTTGCAATACCTAATCATTTGAAATATAAGTACGCTAGGTATAAATAAACAATACATATTTTTGTTGGAAAAAAAATATTTTGATATAATTGAATTTGTTTTTGATTTTAATTAAAAAATGAATAACTTTAGAGATTATTTTCACCAAATATTCATTTAAGTATTTAATAAACATAATATAAAATGTTGGGTATTTTTGTGCTATTTATAGATATTTGAAATGTTTAACAACTTAATTTCTACTTCTTTTCTTTCTACTCAGCTTACTGGTTCATTAAGTTAAGGACCATTGCTGTCTTCAACAGGTCTCTCCATCTCTCACTATCATATGTCGACTTGTAGGGCACATTATGTTCTGTTTCTATCAGATCTTTAGTAATTACATCGATCCACCAAGTCCTAGGTGTTTCAGGGGTCTTGTTCTGTTAATTTTTTCCACCAGTACTTTTTTTATTAATTGGCTATCTACTCTCAAAGTGTGTCTAAACCACTTACAGTTTATTTCTGATAAACGCTGAAACCTTAGTCTGTTATACCTATACGATAACTATGGTTCTTGTTTTTATTTTTGCATGTACATGTATCAGACACAAACAATAAAATTAAATTAAAATCACATCATTGAACAATTTAATCATTTTAATGAACAATTAAATTTTATAGATTTCTTTATTTTTACAAGTAATAAACAATTTTTATCAATTATACTAGACACAATACCTAATCTAAACAAAATTGTATAGAATAGAATATATTTAACTCAAGTTTACTTTTCGACAAAATCGAATATTTAACAAAAAAACTAACGAGTCTAGTTATTTTGTTACAATTTAAAAAATATTATTCATAGAAACTTGAAACTATTTTCAAAATATTTAAATTAGTTTTAAGCTATATTTATAGAGGGGATCATTGTTGAATGATTTCCCTCATAATGTGCTTCATGTGTTGTTGTTTTTTTATATTACGTATGTGTTATGTCATTCATCGTTTTTACTTATTGTGTTATCTAATACAGATTGTAAATTTTTCAAATAATAAAAAATGCTATATTTATACCATGAACGTATTCGTCTATTTCAATACTAAAATTGGTAATATTATATAATTAATTTGTAATATATACTAGTATATAATTTGTTTTTTACAATACATAGTTCAACATACCGTATTACTAATAGAAAAATAAATACTGTTAGTAGGTAGTTTATAGTGTTTATACGATTTATTATTGAATTAAAATTTAACTCATCAAATACGATAATTACTCAAATATAATGTATACTCCAAGTCTCAACATAATATAATAATAATTATAATATAGTTTAGTTACTTTTTACAGTTTTTCCCTTCTTTCTTATAAAATTATGTGATCATTCCAAATGTATAGTAGATATATTATTTTATTACTAATGCTTCTTTGACTCCATCCAACGGCATCTAAATTAAGACTTTAGCGTTTATCACTATCTCTTCGGCTTTTTATCAGATCGGTAGGTATTATAGTATTAGAATGCTTGTAATTTATTATTTTTACGGAGTTGCAGTCACTCTATTTCGGACGATGACCAATTCTATCATCACGCTACCCATTTCACCCCACAATAGTCATCACATTTACCCATATACCTATGATTATAGGCAATCCATCCATTTCAACCCTCATTGAATGTTATTGCATTAACTTCACTAGTTGGTAATCATTTTATGATGGCCATATTTACGTAGGTACTTATCCTTTTAAAATATACACAAACAACACATACTCCAGTTTATAATTAAATAGCTGTTAATTTTAATTAAACTGTTAACTATGTTCTTATCGCATTTATGTAATTTATAATTTGTATCTCGTGTTATCGCCAACGGCCATTGTGTATTTGTGTGTTTTTATTCCCATCATACTCCATATAAGTACGTCATAATAATAAAAACAATTATTTCAAAAAGCTATTTTTTTTTTAGTTTTTATAGATATTTATATAGTATATTAAGTATGTTAGTATAAAATAAGTATGATTTATGAATATAAATCCGTAAAAAACGCATAACGCACGCTTAAGCTCGTAGTAGGTACACATTTTATACTGTGTTGATCGTTGATGTACATTTCCATTTGAACACACTCTACAAAACATTACAATTTCTAATATTGCTATGTCTAACTGCTCAGTGTTTAAAACAAAATAATGCTATTAGAGTAATAAATATTGTAGATTAAATTAGAAAGTTTGTACCCGACAATAATGAATTATTGAATAATTTTTCAAAATAAACACTATATAACCAACAGGGGTTCAATTTATATTTATCTTAAAATAATAATTTACGAATTTACTTATTCAGTCATATTGCACAGCATAATATCATATCAAAAATTGGTACAATAATATATATTGTAGTATTATATTTTTACATATGTAATATGCATATTTGGTTAGGAATTCAATAGTGCAAATGTTTTATTCATATATATTCGGCTGAATTTTAGATTTTAAATCAACGTATAGGTAACAAAAAATACACTTTTTAATAATATAAATTCAATTTTTTTAAAAGGAAATATAGAATATCATTTAACTAAATCAATTCATATTATTTGTAATGTATATACACATTTGCACTGCACATATCGCATATTATATATGTATAAAATATATAAAAATTTATTTAGATTACAAAGTTGGGAAGAGTTGCATTAGGGTCTTATGTATAGCTGCACTATTTTGAAATACCGTTTAAATTATCTTACTTAAAGTAAAATATACCATTATTTTAAGTCAGCGCCAAGCGGTTCTCAAACTGTGCTCCGCGGAGCCCTAGGGCTTCTCGAAACTAATCTAAGGGCTCCGTGGGCACATCTGAATTAAGTACATATATTATTATCCATTAAATTGTTACAAGTTACATTTATATTGTATAATGTTTGTATATTAGCAATTTATTGATCCTTATTTTTTTATGAGTTGTAAAATTGGTATTTCAAGTTTTTGGGGCTTCATACATTTTTTTTAGCATCTCAAGGGCTCCACGAAAAAAAAGTTTGATCAACCTCATTATACCTCAATATATATTTTATATATATTAGCTCCACATTGACGAAATATTCTACATCTATATGAATAAACGGTAGTATAGTTATAATAACGTTCTTATAGAAATCATTATTTTTAAAATTTTAAGAGCATAATTCATTTTTTTAAACTAATATATTATAGTTATGAAAATCAAATGAATAATTGTTTAAACATTAATATATACCTATATATATATATATATATTTATGTATAGAAGAGGTCTCTCCGACAGAGGGTACTCGCGACACGCCTGGGCGACCCACTAGTCAGTGACGAGTGTGGTGCGTTCAGCGTTGTCGCGAATACTTAGTTACCTACTATTTAGTATTTAATATTTATAACTAACAATTGTTCCTAGTTTTGAAATGCGTTTTCTATTGGGATACAATTTTATTAATGAGTGCTGTTCTAATAAAGTGAAAGTAATAACTGTAGTTATCTCTTCCCAGAATCCCACATTTTGGGGACCTGTTTGGGATCGTGCAAAATAATCTCATGGTTAAGACCATCAGTTAGTTAAGCCGTTCGTTGATCGTGATCTTTTTTCCATTCGTTGATATTTGTTATTCTGTTAATTTGCTGTCTATGTATGAGATTTTTAATAAACGACAGACAGGGAGGAATAAGCAGGCAAGCGTAGCAAGCGAGCCTCAACAGTTGGCAACACGCACCGATGATAGTGGTATCAGATTCTCCGACGTCAAAGATGCGTTATCACCGTTCACGGGTGATAATGATTGTACAGTTGCTAAATGAGTAAATTATTTCGAAGAGATGGCCGAATTGTCTGATTTTAAGATGCTCATCTACGGTAAAAAGGTACTGAGAGACACAGAAACCACCTTTATTAGCTCTGAGAGAGATGTACGCTCGTGGGCCGATTAACGAAACAAATTGTTTAGTGAACTCCAGAGTCGGCTAACCCGCGATATATATCGTCTGCTTTCCGCCATTGTTAAATAGGCTGACGAGACGCTTCTACAATTTGTCTATAGAATGCGTAAACTCGCGAAACAAGGTATGGTACCGGATGACTTGTTAAAAGAATATGTGATCGGCGGTATCAAAAACAAGACTATTCTTTACGGAGATGTTTCTATTGACTACTTTAAACTGAAGTTAGGGTTACGTATAGAACGTATAATAACTGATCGGTACCCGCTACCCCTTATTGATTATAAGGTTAACCGACTACGTGGGGAAATGATTTTTAACACACTAGATTTACGTAGTGGGTTTTTTCGTGTGCCAGTAGAAGAGTCCAGTATCAAGTATACTGCATTTATAACACCTAAAAGACAGTATGAATTTTTACGTACACCGTTCGGTTTATGTATCTCACCACCTGTATTCCAGCGACAAATAAACCTTGTGTTCCGGGATCTTATTAGATCAGGACAGTTGGATTATATGGATGATCTTGTTGTTGTAACCACGAACTTAGATGAGGGGATGTCAAGGTTAAATACTTTTATGAATATTGTGGATAGGAGCAGCCTTGACATCAATTGTCAAAATGTCAGTATCTTTACTGATCCTTTAGACTACCTTGGATATCATATCTGTCATAATAGCGGTTCGCCCTTCAGAAGAGAAAATTGCTGCTGCGAAACATTTCCCATTACCTAAAAACGTGAAGTCAGTACAAAGTTTTCTAGGGCTAACTGGGTACTTCCGGGGATTTGTGCACGAATACTCATTAATTTCCAAGCTGCTCAGCAACCTACTGAAGCAGGGAGCTGTGTTTCAGATGGGTATGGAACACGAAACTGCAGTAAATCAGTTAAAGAAGTGTTTGACCGAAGCCCAAGTGTTACGAATATATAACCAGGAAGTCAGAATAACAAAACTACATACAGATTCTAGTATGTGGGACTATGGGGCTGTTTTTTACAGCTTAATGACAATGACAATCAATTAAATCCAGTGTGTTTTATGAGCCGGAAGACTACAGAAGCCCAACAAAAATACCACAGCTATGTTTTGGAGGTTTTAGCGATTACATGAGGTAATTAAAAAATGAAAAGTGTACTTACTAGGAAATAATTTTAAAATAGTTACTGACTGTGTCGCATTCACCCAAATTCTGAAAAAAAAGACTTGGTCACTCGAATAGCCAAGTAGGCCTTACTGCTGTCCGAATATGATTATAGTATTAAGAACCTGGCCTATTCATAAATGCTACTCGTGGACTCATTTAGTAGATACCCGATATGTATGGTGGTACAAAGTGAATTGCTAGCTAGACTGACAGCACCCCAAAAAAGCGATACAGAAATTCAAGCGATTGCACCTGACGGTAATGAATATACATTTTATGGTAGACTCTTGTACAGGGTATGCGACGGCTGGAACTCTTTGGAGGTTCCAAAGGGTATGCAAATAGAAATCATCATTTGCATTATGTAGGTCCTTTTGGTGTTACCAAGACAGAGACATCGGTGAAACAAAATTATTACATAAGTGGTTTAAAAGATAAAGTAACGAATGTATTGCATAATTGTGTCCCTTGCATTTTAGCTAATAAAAAACAAGGGAAATAGGAAGGATTCTTCCAGAGTATTAACAAGGAAGATGTTCTTTTAGAACATCCATGTTCTATGTTCTTCTTTTGGAACCATTATCATCAACATCCAAGGGATATAAACATATCTTTGCTGTCATCGATGGATTCACTAAGTTCTGCTGGCTGTTTCCCACCAAATCAGTAACTGCTGCTGAGGTATATTGACAGAATGGTTAGGCTCGAAGCTCAATTCGGTAGTCCAAAGAGACTAGTTACAGATCGGGGATCAACTTTCACATCCGAAGACTTCCGAAACTAATGCCAAGAACAGGATATCTGTCATGTCGTCATGTAATGATCACTACGGTGATTCCATGAACTAATGGACAGATCGAATGACTCAATGCTGTTATAGCTAATGTGTTGACTAAGTTGAGCATGGGCAAACTAGAGTAGTGGCATAAACAAATATACCACGAAAACGGGTACAGATGGAACTCAATGGCTCTTTCCAACTTTCCGTTGGCTGACACCTTTTAAGTTTATGTTTGGAGTTGAATTGAAAAATCCCAGATGTTGCCCATCAAAGAAGTTATTGAACAGGAATATGCTCAACAATATGATGAACAACGTGATAATGACGCGACAGACTGCTAAGAATCAAATACTGTAGGTACAATTGGAATAACAAATGGCATATAACAAGTTCAGAAAAGAGGCTACAAAGTATCACTTAAGTGACTTAGTCGCGATAAAAAGAACATAGTTTCTACCGATATCAAAGTTAAGATAAAAATTTCCTGATCCATATAAGATAATAAAACGTGAAGGTCATAATCGATACAAAGTATTAAAGATTGAAGCCCATGAAGGACCCGTCAACACGTTTACAACTATGACTTCATGAAGCCCTGGCGCCAACCTTGCCTCTCTGATGAAGATGAATATGCTCAGACCTGCAGAAAGAAGATGTAATTCAAAAGGGGGGAGAATGTAGAGAAGGGATCTCTCCGACAGAGAGCACTCGCAACACGCTTGGGCGACTCACTAGTCAGAAATACTAAGAGCAGTGACGACTGACGAGTGTGGTGCGATCAGAGTACCTACTTAGTTATTACTTAGTATTTAATATTTATAATTAACATTTGTTCTTAGTTATGTAATGCGTATCCTATTGTGATATAATTTTATTTATGTGTGCTATTCTAATAAAGCGAAAGTAATAACAGATAGTAATAATATTAGTTTATTTTGCCGATAATCCCACATTTATATATATATATATATAAATTCAAAACAATTAAAAGTTACAAATATTTTCATAGTATGTAGTAGGAAGTATGTACCTTGGATTATTTTCAATTATTTTTTAAAATTTACAACTAAAATCAAATGAATACTAACCATATACAAACATAATTTTTGGGATGAGATTTACATGAGTGGTGGATTAGCACAGTTTGTGGGTAAAAATAAATCACTAATATTTTATTGGAATGCGAAGAGTAAGTATATGATTTTTCAAAAGAGTTCTATATCATCGTATTTATTAGATGCTAAATTATATGAACCAACTACCAAGAACATAATTAACCAATAAAACAAAATTATAGTAATAGAAATAAAGTTATTTTTAAAAAATTAATCATTATATTTTATTATATTTATTTTGTTTTGTTTTTTTATTTATTCTGTATTTATTTAGTTACAGATTATAATACATGTGATTAAATTTAAAACCATTATACTTAAACTATACATATACAATATACATGAATAATTTACACGATATTTAGATAAATTTAGTGTGTTTATAATTACCTTAATACAGTTAATATTAATAATAAATAATAATGTCGTTTTTGTTTTAAATACTATACTCACTGTATAACGAGTATGTACGATATATTTTTAAATGAACTCATAATTGTTTTAAAACAATTTGAAATTGAATAAAAATATAAATATAATAACTGCATTAACATCTAATAATACCGATAATTTTAAAACGCATCGAAATATAATAAGATTATGTTGTAATCTGTATTGTTGTTTAATATTCTAAACTTTTTGATCATTTGATCTCACGGAGATATATATGACTTTATTCCAGGATACCACCTTATGTATAAACTAATATTATGGTTCAGGTACAATTAAGCTCTGGTAAAAAAGGAAAATTTTTAATAACAGTAAAATGTATTTACATGTATCGACAAGATTATACCTATAATATATGCGCGTTTGTATGCATTACATTGCATGAGGAGTTACTAATTTAAAATGACGGAATAGGTATCGCATTAATCCTGTAACATTTCTAATACAACTTTCACGTTGCAGGTACATAGCAATAATTCACCCTCTAAGGCCACGTTTGGGCCGGAAGACGACACTTATGATAGCCACCAGCATTTGGGTGGTAGGTACAATACTGTCCATACCAAACCTGATATTTTTTACCACGCACACGGAGCTGTTTCCCAACGGTGATCAGCGGGTCATATGCTACGCTGAGTGGCCAGACGGTATCACTACGAATAGCTTTCAGGAATACGTGTAAGTGTAAAATAAAATTGTGAATATATCTTATAAAAAAATATATTAGAATTTTGTATTGTGATCAGTAAACACTTCACGAATGTGTACTAAATAATAATAATATAATAATAAACAAAACCTTGGAAATATGTGGCTAATGCGAGAAAATACGTTGTAATACGGACCTGGACACAAATATGTTAATTTAGTAAATACAATAAGAGTAAAAAATATTTTTTTTTTTTTGTATAGTCATATACACACTAACATACCACTTAAATAAATACAGTGAAGTGTAGTTTAATTTAATGTATTAGTATTAACAGTAGCTGCTCTATATAAATACTGATATTTTAAAATAACCTTGGTTAAAATTGAAATTTATTTCATTTTTATCAAGATAAATTATATAAAAATGAAAAATTATTGAAAAAAAATAAATAGTTCAAAACAATTTAAATCACTAATTTATAGAACTGGATAAACCAATATTGTTTTACAAACAAGCATAATATTACATTATACAAAATATGAATAGACATATTGGATGGTTGAAGATTATTAATATTTAGAGTGCGTGAATTATGGACTTAGTTCTTCGAAGAATTTAAAAATTGTATTTTCTGGTTAAACTAATAATATATTAGATTTTTATATTTTTTATTGAAGCTTGAAGTGGAGTCACTTAGTAACATTATTACAAAATTATAGGTGAAATGATTGTTGTACTAGACTACTTTAGGTTTTATATGAGTTAAGATGAGATTTATTTCCCTTATACGAGGCTGTATCCAGCCCCGAGCATAAATCGTATTTGATGAGATTTGAAGATAACTTCGAAAAAGTACTTAAGAAATTACCTCTTCGCATTTAAGTCATTTAACAAAACTAGTAGTACTATAATAATAATTCTTGGTATGATAGTAAACCAAAATCTATATTTAAATGATCACTTTTACTCAGTACCTACCTAATAGGTGCTTACTGTAAGATATACGAGTATAATAATATAATGTTAAACGTGAATACTTTGGATTTATCTCATAAATAAATACATTCTCTCGAAAGTTAATTCTGCAGTATAAAATTTACTTAGGTAGGTACTCCTATGATATATATCATATATTACCAGTATATTATATCTGCTGAGTTTTGTATTTTGTTTAATTTTTTGAAGAAAAATGTATGTTGAAGAACTTTAAACTCAAAATTAATGTTATATACCACTAGATATTTATCGAGCCTTATATTTTTAATCGTTGAAAAATGGATTTTATTTTAAGATACTATTTAGTTTTATAAATACTATAGGTATGGTATGGAGTCAACTAACTAGTATTTTACATTTATAAATAACGTACAAAATAACTTAAAGAAAAACGGTTTATTTTATTAAAATCAGTAGTTAATTGCTTTTTTAACAATCATGAGTTTTTAAAAATATATCATCAACATGATAACTATCAGAAATGATACATACATTATTAAAGGTGATCCCTGAAATGTTTGAGTGATTTTTACCATATTTTAATAGTTATGACCGTGATTTCTTTTTTGATTCACTTTTTCAGATTTTCTAAGATGTGGTATAAATAGTTAAAAACTTAATACTTAAGATTATAAATACAATCTATTACTTTAATTTAAGTTTCGGGTCTCCTCAAGTAATTCCTTGAAAGACCAGTCACACATCATATTTATCACAAAACTATAAGTGAAATTTTAAGCTGTATTAGATAAAGCCCCGTCTTGTTGTTATTGGAATATTTTATTTTATAAGTATTGTTTTTTAGAAATTTTCTCAGATCTATATTACAGATTATTTTCCAAAATCGAATCATACGAACGGAAAAAAGTAACGGTCCTTAAAAAAAAAAAAAAAATTCCGGACGATCACCCTAAATCTGAGACACAACACTCTACACTGTCACTTTAGGGATGTAGAATGTTACTCTACTACGATTATTAACATTAATAATGTATATTTCTGTAACTTATAATTTTATAATTTTTAAAATAAATTTGATTTTAAGCTATCTAATTATTTAATATTTTTGTTAATGATGAAGGAAAAATAGTGTTTGCACATAATTTAATAAAACAATATATTACATTCTCAGTTTTAGAACACCAAATTGCATAATGTTAATAAATTATTAATAAATACATTAGCATTACCTACTTTTAAATTATTGTCCTATTCGCGTCATTTTTCCAACAAAATAAACTTTAAATTTTGATAATTAGCTCTAGACAAATTTATAATATTAAAAAATATATAAATATACTAGACTCTCTACGTGCCTATAACGTATTTATTTTTTTTTTATGAACATTACTAATAAATTATGAGTAAAATAACTTGCTTTCATAATAATTAAAGATCTTTTGATATATTTTATTGATCTTGATGGAGTCGATAGTTGCTTGTATAGTTAACAAGAAGTGTAAAAACAGTTCATTGACCAGATTTCAGTAAACTGGTAAATGTCGACATTGGTGAAACATCTATATAACATTTCCGTGATAAATAGTTAAAGAAGTAATAACTAATTAGTATATAATTTATAAACCTATGTATTATAATAGTTCAAATTTAAAAAAACTACAAGTTAACAATATTCTAAAATTTAAAACATCACTGACAGTGATGAACTAGCCCTGGCCCACTAAACTGCTGTTTTGTAGGATAGTACGTTTTTGTACTATTCATCAATAAACGCCAAGCAGTTATAATTAAAAGTTGAAAATTAAATCATTCTTACTGTCTCGATAGGTAATGATAACCAGAAAAAAACCCCTTTAAAAATAATACATTCATTGCTTTGTTCAGAATTTAAAGGAAAAAATATTTAAGATCAAAAGCAATGTTTAAATATTAACAATTCTTTATGTTATTATAAGGTATTATTTAATTATTTATTATTATTGTGTGGTTGTAGTATTTTAATATTATTATTATTATTATACAACCAGTTAGCTACCGCAAACGCTTTTGTTTTCCAATTATATCGAGTTAAAAATTTGTCTGTGTTAGTTCTGTAATATATTATATAGTCATTATTAGATGAAACATTTTTTATTTATAAAACATGGTTCAAAAGTTGTAAAAAAAAATACTTTATCCGATATAGTGACTAAATAATTAACTTATAAACTAATTATTTTTCTAGTACTGTGCACACGTCTAACGATTGTATACACAATGCACAGTGAAATACTAAGCTTATAAAAATGTAATATTAAATCAAAGGAAGGTAGTAATTCTACGTGCGTACACTAGTATATATAAATACAGCAATTTTATTCTGTTCCTTTCATACGTGTTTAGTGTTTACGTACACAAAATTACGTTATCTTTACTTTTTATTTTAGATATACTTATATTCCATATGAATATAAAGTATTATGTAATAATGCATTACTTTATAATAAAATCTAATAATATAATTTAACCAACAGTATACCATAATAATGTTATAACATTAAACAAATCTGATGATAAGTTTTGATTTGCTGGCAATTTTTTTCACACACTTATTAGTAATTATTTTACAATTAAAATATCATTGTAAAATTCAAACACGTCTCTGAGAATAAATTGGAGCATTAAAAGTTATGATTGCTTATAATGAAAATTTGTTTTGCATCTTTTTAATTTATTGAATTTTGGTTTTACGCTGCAGTCAATAAACTCATTCTTCTTTATTGTCTGACGATATATCTTTATCGGTGTCTTTTATATTAAACTATATTTTCAGTTATTTTATTAGCTTCTGTCGTAAAACGTTTATAAATTTTAAAAGATATAGCTACAGTTTCCGAATATTAATGTAGATAAACTTAACATTTTTTTTTATATATTCATGAACTTTGACTATTACCTGTATTTATAAAAAATATGCATTCAAAACTAAAAGTAAACGATCAAACATTATTTTTTAACAACTGGTTTTTATAACTTATTATTTTATGTTGAGTTTATTATTCTTAATTCTTCAATATTGTTTTCTTTACTAATTTAAGCAGTAAGTATGGAGATCATTATTTTTAAAATCCCCTTTTATATCTTCTATTCTTGTTTAACGAGATATAGTAGATAAAACGAACTGCTATAAAAGAAATTATAAAAACAGCATAAAAATATAAGTAGGTAGAAAACTTAGTTTACTTTTTAGTAAATAATAATGACAATTAATCATATAATTTATTTTGATTTAAAAATCTCTATGAATGCATTATGAAAATACACTTAAAATGTACTTCATAGTTCTAAAAAAGAAATAATATAATTAAAATATATATTTTTTAAATATAATAAGTTAGGTAGATAGATAGCCTACTAGCTGAATTATATTTTCGCGTTTGCGGATTACAATGTTTTTTTTTCATATAAAATAATGAGAAGAATTATTATAAAAATGCAAGCACAATAATAAAAAAGAATATAGAACGAATTAATGCTATATTATGTACGAGTGACTTGAAAACTGTCTCAATTAAGACTGACTTCTAAATCTAATACATAAATTTAATTACTATTAGATATAAAAAGATAAGAGTAGTTTTTTATCTTAATATGACCACCACTAGATATAATATAATCACTATTAAACTATACAAATTAATAAAATATGGTTTTATTACTGTTATAAATTTTGTAAAATAATTTATGTTACCATCCAATTTGTAAAAAATTATCTTAAACTTAGAAAATTCTGAAAAAAATAGGAACATAAATTATGGCCAAAATGTAAAATGTTGATATTTTTTTTCAAAATAAAAATTGCATTAATATAACCAGTATCATACAAAACACATTTTGTACACTAATGGAACTACCTACTTCTTAAATTATGAAAATGAAAATAATAAAATCGTATTGTATTGTAGCATGATATTTTTCATCTATATTTCTTCATCAAAGAAAATTCTTGAAATCGGTCAGAAAAAAAAAAGTTGTATTCAGAAAAAATATCTGGATTTAAAAAAGTACGTTGATCAAAATCCCAAGCCTACTTGTATATAGTGCATACGCTATTCATACAGTGCATTAACTTTATTATTATTCGTCCGTTATTAATTATTATGTTCTTTATTTAAGATATAAATGGTAAATTCTTAATGAATAAAAAAAAATAATATACAATTTTGAGGTAAATAGATTATATAATATATTATACAGTTTAACGTGTATTAATATTAATCATGAAAAAAATGTTAAAAGAATAGAAAAAAATGTCAAAATTAAAATAGTTGCGGTTACATGTGATTATATTACAGTTTAATTCAATTGATAATGGGTAAAAACTATTTATAGAGTAGCTATATGTATAGTATCAGTTCAGGCGTTTCACGATACTCTGAAAAAGTTTAACATGCTTAAAAGTTCGACAATATCAGATTCTATTATCAAATAAGCATGTTGTCGGTTGTTTTCCGAAGATCATTTTATCATATTAATTATCATTCAATAAAAAATATGTGCAATAAAAAAAAAAAGCAATATTATTACGGAACAGAAAAATAAGAAATAAAACTATATATAATTACCTATTATTTAATATTGAATGACCGTTGTTCATTCACTTATTTGTTTTCCTATTGACTCCGATGTGTATAATATAATGCAAGTAACATTTATATGTTTGCTACCTATAATTTTATTAATATAAATATTATAACATTACTGATTAAATATCTTGGTCTTCTTACAAAAGAGTATAAAAGTTTATGATTTATGACCATCATTTTTACAAAACACGGACACAATATGTGGCACACAATTAATATATTATTATTATTTATTTATTTATTTATTTCATTTATACAGTTTTCACCAAAAAAACCATAACAATACTAAGCAATTCTATTAATTTAAATTGTAACTTATAGTGTTAATTATTATTTAAATTATAATACACTTATTTCAATAGTTCAGTCTATTAATACGTGTTAATTATTATAGATCGTAGTCGAATTTAACATTGTTCTAAAGATTATTTCAGAAAAAATAATATTATAGCATTCAATGAATCCTTAAAAAAAAAAAAAAATTGTATCGATTATACCTTTATGTTTACGACTATACCTAACTATTAATTATTTATCATAATTGTGTTAATCATATCATGTATATATATATTATTAAGGTACCTTCTATAGTACTGCATCTTTAATTTAAGTAAACAATATTTATACAAAAAATGAATTAAAATATATTTTATTCAATATAAGCTTTATATTTGATACATATACCTACTGATTTTGTATGTTTATTGAAATATTTCGATGTTCTGTAATAAAATTCGATTGCTGATATATCAAGTGTCCCAAATATATAATATCATATTTTACACGAATACACGACACATCATAATAGCATGCAATATAGACTTGATGACACTTCTATGAGCAAATGATGAATGCCTTGTCACACTTAATAAAATACATCCCGAAAATATATATGTTTTCTTATTTTACGATCAAACGTTTGGAATTATGCAAACATGTAGGTATTGATTGATTACCAGTAGTTTACGAAAAATGATTCGAATAGCTTATTACTAATTACAATTTTCGTATATTAAAACATAATGAAATTTATTTGGTCTTATGAAGATTAAACCAATTATATAAAAATATGATACATTTATTTTTTACAAAATACTTATACTTCATTTAACTTATAATATGGTTAAAGTATTCTAAATTCCAATAACTATATTTTTTATATTTCAGTTATTAGTTGTATTTGAATATACTATTATATTATGCATTAAATAATATTAGGTAAACATAGTATATTGATGGAGTGGTGTAAAGTACAGAAAATTATCTTAAAAGTAAACATATAAGATAATAGGAAATGTAACCGATAACAGTCAATAGATCCCATTTTTTTTTTATATTATAACACGACTTACTGATTTTGTTAGATATGATTTAAGTAAATAAAAATTACTTTTTCAACCATAAAGTACTGAAAGTCTTATATATAAACATTTGTAGGATAAATATTCAAAATGTTTAAAAATAATAATAATAATAAATAATATTCAAAACGTAGGTAGGTACTTGATATATTTTCAAAAGAATATGAAATAAAAAATATAGATTGATATTTAAATTAAATAAAATTCTAAAATTCAAAGAGTGGCATATAATATACAAGTGAAATTATTCTTCGGCTACAGAAAAACTGAAATATAATTTAAACAAAATGTTCACACAAAAACAGGGATTTACATTTAAAAAAAAAAAGCGGGCAAGTGGGTACCGCTCTGCTGTACATTAGGTGCCGTGTGGATCACTATATATTGTAGGACGGTTAAATTTGAATCCAATGATAAT
>VUJU01000807.1:3864-80480 GCA_009835225.1 Aphis craccivora
TAAATTAAAATAGTAAGAAACCAAAAAGTAGATGAAAAAAGTGTAGGAAGGATAAAATAAAAGAAGACGTAGAATAATTAGACATTAAACAAATTGAGAAATATACTTCATAGATCAAAAACCGTAGAGTCCGTGGAGAATATTATAGTAACGAGTAACGACTAACGGGCAACGGCGGCATAGACTTGCGAAGAGTCATAAAACGAATTAAGAAGATTAGAATATTAAGATATAATATAATAGGCTTTTTTTTTTAATATATTAAAATATTGCATTGCTATAGCCTATAGGTATATTATACTATTTTTTTGTATTTTATTTTACTACCTTTAATATCGTAAGTTGAATTAATTTATGCTAAAAACATATACCTAGCATTTATTACCTATATTTTCAATTATTATAATAGTATAATATGTACATTAAATTTACATAATGTATTTAAATTGTTTTATTTTACGTAAATATAAAAGTTTCGAGACCTTATGAGTCATGGAAAAGTATTTTAAAATAATACAGATCGTTACTTATTATTTTACCTAAGTTAAAACACTTAATACATATAATTTCGTCCAAATTTGAATTAATTAACGGTTGAAGAAGAGATATTTGAGAACCCTTTTTTTACCCCTTGGAATTTGACGATACCGATCGGTTATAATTTTGTCAGTAGTTTTAAACCATAGCTAAAGTACTTATTACTGAAAGGTTTACAACTTCATAAGTACTGTCTTGTCTTATTTAGATCATTATTTAAGTACAATATGTAAATATTATGTTAGTTTTGAATCTGTAATTACTTTATTAGTGCTCGCTAATTAATTAAACAATAATGCACCTACCCTGTGTGCAAAATATGCTCTCATAGATATTACATAGTAGGCACATTGAGACATGAGAAGTTTATAATTTTGACTCAGAGACTTCTCTGAGACATCTCCGTGACGCTTAATGCCCCGTATTGTGAAGTTAGTGCATGCGATGTCGCAAGACAGTGGTGTATGTTACATCACACTGTAACTTCCATGCGCCATCATCCATTTTCATCGCACTGACTTCATATAGAGTTCACATAGAGAATTTTTCAGGAAAAAAATTCAAAATAACTTTTTAATTTACTCTAATTTGTCGAGCGACACGAATTTGAACCCGTCACCCCTATCTTAAATGAACCTACGCCTAACCTACCGGGACAACCTACTCAGATAGTAAATGGTAAATTATATAGTGTATTTAGCTCCACCAGTCATGAGTTCGGTAGTTCGGTGGTGGTTTCTAGGGGGTGATGGGTGCGATCGCCCCCCCTTCCGTGGGCCTTTTTTTACTGTTATATTCTGTACGTTATTTTATTTTCACTATAGATGTTTAAACTTTTTTGAAGGTATGGGGGGGCCAAAAAATTGAAAATATCCCCTCCCTTGATGTTTTATCAAAACTGCCACTGGACTGTAGGTTAATTATAAAAAACGCATCAGAATACAGCGAAACCTCCTCCAACCGATACCACAATAGCTGGCATCTATTAATTGCCTATGTATTTTTTGTGAACGATCATATATTAATTATATGTTCTCATTTTATTACACCTCTTTCTGACAGTCCCGTTGGAATGTGCTATTCAGAGGTTTAACTGTACCTACATTTTTACATTTCACATATTCACCTTTCATAAATATAATATTTGTATTGTTTATTATTTTTTACCTTAATTGTTAACTATTAAAACGGGAGGTCAAAGCTTTAGCGTCACCGATTTTGTTCAAATGTTACTATATTCATTTAGAGTGATTAAAATTGATTGATAGGCTATATAGGCTAGATTGGACATACTATAATAATATGGTTAAATGGTTTAAACTTATAAAAAATATTTAGTATTATTATATTCAAGCTGTTACAAGTAATAATTATTATGTACTACGATATAGGTAATCCGAAAAACTTTTATTTGGTAAGTAGGTTATACTATACCGTATAATTACTAAAATAATGAACTTATACCTATACCTAAATAAAATAAAAAACAACTCATTAATTTAAACTTTTTAATAAATGTTATTCTTTATTAATATTACTAAACCTAAAAATTGCTAAAATTGTAACCAGTTATAAAACAAATTTATAATTTAGTGAACAAACATGAGACTATTATGTAGCAATTTATATATGCACTTAAATGTGTTTTTGTAAGCTTGAATCGTACTAGAAACAATATCGAGCTATAGAATTAATAAATGCTCATACTTAAATATAATATAATCTATTCTGAGACAGAGAATTGTCAATTGATAACTCAATTTATATTTTATATCGCAATATTATAGGTATCTCTAAAAAGAACTATATTACAGTGAAGTGAATTAAAAAAAAAAAAAATCAAGTTTGGCTTGGTCTAAAATAATTATTTATTTATTTATTCAAATTTGTAAGCCAACCTAAAAAATGTTTAATTTCACACCTTTTCTTTCTCGATTTAATAGGCTAACAACTTAGTTCTCTTTTCACTAAATATATAAACTATTAAACTCTATGATAACGAACAATTAAAATTAAAAAACGACCGATGTATAAGCGAAAACAAATTTGTATAAGTATAGGTGTAATACGAGTATAAATGACGATGTGTTATTCGCAACTGTACAGTAGGTACTCACTGTATAACATTATTGTCATTCGTTCATAGGATATAAATGATATAATATACGATATTACGACATATCCATACAGCGATATAAGTACGAATATCTCAAACGCTACCTTAATGAATTGGGGTATCAGCGATAATTTTCTAAACCTCCAAAAATATATAACTACTAATGTCTAGGTACATTTGTATTTTATATTATTTAATTTATTTTTAGTTTATTAAAAAAAAAAAAAAATCAATTTAATTGTAACTATTTGACCTGAACATAAACGGGATTACGGGAACCAATTCGGTTACTCCCGTATAAATATTTTCAATTAAATATTAACATTTAACATGATATCTACATACCAAAGTGTGCACACATTTTTTATGTTGATGTTTGTATTCAATTTTGAAGGTGTTGAGTATGATCATTTATTAATTTGGTCCGTATAGACTTTGTACTAAAATTGGTAAGTACCTACTCGGTAATTACTAATTGGTAATTTATATAATTATTACTACTTATATATTTACTATTGGTAACTTATTTAATATGAACCATAGATCTACAAAATATTTAATAACAATAATTTATTGGTATGAATATTACAACAATTCACGATAGACTATTATAATATAGTCCGGGCGGCCGGCCGGTCACCGGTTTGTATATGCAAATTAGCATTTTTACGCGGTTTATTCTAATCTTTGATAGAATTCTCCAATGTCCAATGACGCCATGACGGCCAACGACGAGCCAAAAATTGCAAAGACACTTCGAACTCATCCACGTTTTGCCACGAGCGCCATCTACAAACGCGGTGGAAAAATGTCACGCATGCTTGTGTCTGTGCAAACTGCAAACTGAAAACGGCAAGACGTGTGTGTGTGTAATTGTGTGTTTAGGTGTATTTGTGTGTGTGTGTGTCTGTGTGTGACGACTGACGACGCTCGGAGCGAGGCGCATAAAATAGGTGAAAAAAAAAAAAGTCCCGATTTAACATTGATTGTCCGTGATTGTAGCGGCTAGCAGCCTGTCGACAGGTACGTTCGAAGATAGCGTAGGAGGCGCCGGCGCGTGACGTACCGTCAACTTATATCCTAATTTCTAAGGCAGTCGATCACGGGGTTTTATCGTTTGTTGTTACGTTGTTTCCTGTGTCGAACCATAACGTCCTTGTGCCTTGGTGCCGCTTGCTGGAAAAGACGAATTTTCGGCTTTTCATTTCCCCCGATTTTCTGATTGTGGTTTTTTCCAGTTTGCCGGTCTCCCGGAGCGAGTGATCTCGTTGTGCGTGTGCCTTTGCAGTTTCGGGGTATCGTCAATCGTCGCGAGTGAAACCGGTGAGATATCGCTCCCCGCCTCCGAGATGATGGACTCACCGACCACACCGCCGGGCTACATGTCCGAAGACGGCGATAACAACGAATCTCACAGTGAGTAATTCATTAGTAGTTGTATTGACATTGACAACCCGGCTCCGGTGTATTTTGTTAATCGTTGTTACTTTTCCCTAATGTACATATTATGAGCAGGTATGAGTCCCAATCCTACTGTGATGGGAGTACTGGACACTCAACCCGTCCTCTATTGCGAACCTGTATTTTGGTGCTCAATTAGCTATTACGAGCTCAATACCAGGGTTGGAGAGACTTTCCACGCTTCTCAACCTTCTATATCGGTTGATGGCTTCACAGGTAATGAAAGTCATTATATACTTAGTATCTATTATTTCCATGTTGAAATGATTTCCTTGATCAATTTCAGATCCCAGTAATTCAGAACGATTTTGCTTGGGCCTATTGTCAAATGTAAATAGGACAAATGTAGTTGAACAGATTAGACGGCATATTGGAAAAGGTGTACGGCTCTACTACATCGGCGGTGAAGTATTTGCAGAATGTCTTAGCGATTCTAGTATTTTTGTACAGTCACCTAATTGTAATCAGAGATATGGATGGCATCCAGCCACTGTTTGTAAAATACCTCCTGGTATGTTTAATTATTTCTTTTACAGATTTATTTAATGTAATAGTATACTAAAAATTATTTAAATACAATTTATGTTATGAATTATTCATATAGGTATGTAGGTACCTTATTATATAAATTGTTCCAAATGACAATTCTATTTTTATAAGTATTTATTTACTTATGATTGCCATACATCATGGTTTAGAATGGTTTCCTGATTAAAAGTTAACATTAATTGTTTTACAGTTTTACTGTTCCTTATATGGTTTTCGTCATCACGTATTGTTTATTAATAATTATTTTGTTTATTTCTTTTACTTTACAAACATATTTTGTAGAATGCTGGTCATTGTGTGTGATTTTCAGTTACAAAAATAAAATGTTAACACTTGCATGTCTTATAATAAATATTACCAACTATTTTATTTACTTTTATTTTATAAAATTATCTGATTTTTATTTATGGTTATAAATTTATAAATCACAAATAGAACTCCAACTAATGACCTATTAAACTAAGTACCTACAACAATTAACTATTATTAAAAATATTATTTGTAACCCGAATCACCGTTCGACATGCAAAACTCCTATTATGAGCAAACACATAATTATTCATTGCCCTAAGTACACAACTACATATTATTATCTTCTCAACAATTCATCTATACCAGTAGTAATCTTTAATTAACACTATCAATATTTTTAAATTATCCGAACAAATTGATATTTAAAATTATAAATAAATCTGTAAATTATGTATTTAATATTTTCTCTAGGATAGTAATCGTGTTCATTGTAAATACCTTATTCTGTTTTACGTCTTACTTTTATCTAATATTTACTAGTTATCATTTGTTTTTATTAATTTTACTAATTTTTTTCTTTTCAGTTGTACATGTTTTTACTGAAAAATTATTATTTTATTCTATTGTTAATTTAGGTTGTAATTTAAAAATCTTCAACAACCAAGAATTTGCATCTCTTCTATCTCAATCAGTAAGTCAAGGGTTTGAAGCAGTATACCAGTTAACTCGTATGTGTACGATACGTATGTCTTTTGTTAAGGGCTGGGGTGCTGAATATAGGTAAATAATAATAATTTTTTATTTTATTTAAAACTTTTTACATGTATATAAAATTATATTTCATCATATTCATAGGCGACAAACCGTTACATCTACCCCTTGTTGGATAGAACTACATCTGAATGGGCCATTGCAGTGGCTGGACAGAGTTCTTACACAAATGGGTTCACCTCGCTTGACATGTAGTTCTATGTCGTGATTTAATTTTAAAATTTTAAACCACCTTTATTATTACTATATAATATATATATATATATATTTTTTTTTTAACTGTACATAACTCTTGGAATGGCTGTCTAGTTTAAGGTCGTGAATTGAATCTGTATTTAAGCTAATCGACTAATTGGAACAGTGGTTTTGTGTTTTTATATTTTTAATTTTTTTAATGTAACATGAAAAAAAAACATTTAAACTGAAATGTTAGTGATAGATGTTTAGAATTATTATTGAGTATTAGAGTTAAGAATTTTTTTATTATTATTATTAATATTTTTTTTTTTTATGTTAAAAATAAAAATTTTAAATAACATGACTTTAAATATATATATGAATATATGATAGTGTTAAGTTTCAAGCTTTTATTTTATTGGTTTGTTCAGTTTGAATTATATTGTTTAATGTTGTATTAATTTAATTTAATAACCAGAGAAGCCAATAAAACATATAAAACCATAGGACTTCTAGCATTAAATGAGCATGTTCATCAAACTGCTTTTTGCATTCACCATGTGCAATATATTTTCTAAATTAAACTGGTAAGCCGTGTTTTGTAAGCGCCCAAGTTGTAGACAGATGAAATATGTAAAATATATTTAATATTAAGCTAAATAACATTTTGAATTCATTGTTTATAAAGTTTTTAAATACATCTCATTGTTTGTCAAATAATACATTTTATAAAGATTTAAATATGTTGTATATAATTATAAAAAAGCATTCTTTTCATATAAGATTTTAAATCAATTGGCCATTGTGATGTCAATAAGTACTTTCTAATGTTATTAAAAACATTCTTCAACTTTTTTTATAACTTGTAATTTTATAAACTTTGAAATAAAATCTTATTAATTATAAAATAATTAATACAAATATATTATTTATAGTTATTCGGTACTTTTAAGTACCCTAATTTTTACCAAATTAAAATTTAGTCATACATAATATTATAGTTGTTCTTTAAATACAGTATAAATGTCTAAAAGTAATACAAATGTTAACTATTAAATCATATAAGTATCTAACCTAAATTGTGATTACTTTTGGTTTAATTTTGTTCTAGTATGTAAGTGAATATTATATTGATGTACAATAAAGAGTAAATTTTCAGAAAAGAATTGATTAATAAAATTAATAAATAATAATGTTGCCATTACTCGATAAATATTATATATACATATGACTTTTTATTATTTATAAGTAATGAATATTATATATTTTTTTTAAATTTAAATTTGTTAACTATATATTGCTTAATAATGTCTATTGGATGGATTCAAAAAATGAAATATTCACTTATTAGTTAAAAACTTATTTTTAGTAGCTAGAATGTAAACTCAATACTAAATCTAAAATTAAAACCCTTTCGGAACTTGGCCTTTCCTTGTATAAGGTAAAATTAAATTTATTTTTTTAATTGAATTAACCTATTTTTTATATATATAATATATAATCTGAAATACAGTTTTAATTATTTTTTTTAATATCATAAATAAGCTCAATATCAACTTGATCATTTTGATTTCATAATTTTTTTCCAGTTATGGTTTCCCAAGTATATTTGTCATATGCTATATATTTTATTAATCTTATCAGCTATACTATACAATCGTATGAATAGGTTCATACTTTCATAGTATTAGTATTATTCTATTCTGTGATATTAATAAATTACAATTAATCCAATTATTTTAGATTCAGAACAGGATGATGAATGTATTGATTCTACAATGGTTAATGATGTGTTTTTTTTTTTGTAGCACATAGTGTAACCCATAGACTTATAATATTATAAGTAGGGCCTGGATTTATATGCTCTAAAAACCTAAGGAATATAAACTTGCACTCAAAAATATGCATTTATGCTCTTATTTTGTAGGAATATGTCCTATAAAATAAAAAATATGCAAAAATGAATCGATTAAAAAAATATTTTATTTACATTATTTTTTATATAGGTATTTACATTAAATGATATTATTTTTTGAAGTTACTTGAACATATTTTAATTTCAATCTCAAAAATTAATATTAAAAATATTTGTATTAAATAAATTATGTGACTACATAACATACCAAAAGCATTCGAATTACATTGTAAATTTGTACTAGGTACAAATGTTTTTTTTTACATTTTCGAATGAAAAAAGAAAACGACTTCATCAAATTACACAGACTAAAAATTTAACTATAAATCCTACGTTATTTTAACTAAAATTAGCAAAATATTATATATAGTGTATTAAAAAACGTATATATGCATTTAAAACCCGTATAATTACAATAAAAAAATGGTAAAATACAGAAATATGCAGTACATGTCAAAAAATAACAACATATGCAAAATAAAATTTTATATTTCAGATCTACACTGACTTTAATTCAAACTTATAGCTTACCTAGCAATGTTTTGGACTATTCAAAAAAACATGCAAATGCATAAAAATCCGGGCCCTAATTATAAGCCTTTGCCTTTTGGTGTAACTTAACTACTTAACTCTATGATGTAACACCATGATTATAAAGAACTTATAATCGTGAGTGGCACCGGTTTATCATAAATAGATAATAATGATAATCTGTGATAATATGCTTCATTGTTATCAGTTACCGGCGCGTCATTGTTGCAACCATGTGGAATTTGAATGATTATTCATTATTGGTTTTATACTTGTGAAGTTATGAATTGTGAGTACTGAGTTTGTGACTCGTCTAACCGCAATACATAATACCTACATTAAGCTACAAGCATTACCAACGAGTAACGTTTATTGTTTATTGCTTAGTACTTAGTCGTTGAGTTGTTGTCATATCATTTTAATCTCAAATCGCAAAAACTGAATAAAAATGAATTCACAAGTCACATCGTTAAAGGTTTTACTAAAATAACATTTTGATCATTATTTGGTCGTATATTATAATTAGCATTTTGTATTTCATAGGCTAATGAAGCAGTTAACTGGTTCCAGAAACGTTTGAAAAATGCTGCTAATTATGGAGTTACTTCTGAAGAATGCAAAATGTTTGGTAAAAAATTAAAATTTAATAACTACTAATAATTTACTTGTCAAGGAGTTTTATAGTTAACAATCTGTCTAATTATTTAATATCGGTGTCTTAAAATTAATAATACTTGGTTTCAAGTATTTTTAATTTTTGTTTCATTACCTATATAATAATAGTTTGGTCACAAAGATTAGTATTACATTATCTAAATGGATTCCATTATTATTTGTATCTAATAATAATGTGTTCAATATTTTTTCTTAGAAATTTTCATTACATCAACTTTGGCTGATGTGGACTTAAAAAAACAGATAACTAATACAGTTCTTCCAACATTTTTTGAAAACTTAATATCAAGGAAAGTCGATAAACAAGTAAGAATTATAAATTATTTAATCACTAGCATTGACATAAAAAAATGTTATTGTATAAATTAATTTGAATGTTTTTACTTTTAATATATTATTATAGGCACTATTAAATTGTAAAATTAAACATTTCATTGTTTATATAATAATTTTTTTGTCTAGACTATAGATGCACAAGCAACTATAATAAGATTGTTTTTGAAATACTATGGAGGGACATGCAATCAATTCAAGGTATCATTTTATTTAACCATTTATTTTTAATGAATAAATTAATTTACTTAATGTATTTGTACAAACGTAATATTGTTACAGAGTATATTAGATAAATTTACATCTAAAGTATTAAGTGAATGTTTCAACGAAGATAATATTGTTTTCAAAGTGACAAAATATCTCGCTTTAATTCCTCAATGTGGTGGTCGCGGGCAACAAGGTATTAATCATGCTGAAGCTTGGACGAATCAATTTAATGATTATCTATACTCTGCCAATTATTTTTTGAACCAACTTTATACTAATGTTAACGTAAGAAACATTTAATTAATTACATTTTAAAAGCTATTTATATCATATTGTATTTTCCTTTTTGGTAATTAGTTTTTTGTTGGAACGGATGTGACAGATCAATATGAAGGAAAATTTAATATATCAGTTTTCAACTTAACTGAACTCGCCAAAATGACTCCTAAAGAACGTTATGAAAAGTTGACATCAGTGTTTATATTTTTTAATACAGCAATGCAATCAATGTTGTTGTAAGAATATCTCAGTATTAACATAAATATTTATATTATAATTATAATTTATAATATAAATCAAAAATACAATAATATTTATAGGTCAATGTTCTCTACTGTCAAACATCTTGATTCCAACAAAGTTATTCAATTTGCTCTTAGTACTATGTCAGTTACTTCAGAAAAACTTAATGCTACAATCATAACTGAAGATGTCATTGCATTAGATTCTGTTTTATGGAAATTACACTCTTCTGCCATCAAAACCATTTCAGCCCTTATTAAATGGTATGCATTATCTACTTTATATTTAAAACTTTAAAAGTATCAATTTATCTTTCTTATAAATTCATTGTTTTTAATTTTTAATTACATTGACATTAAAATGTTGAAAAATAATGAATTATGACTTATTAATTTTATAGTTTTGGGAGAATATTAATACCTCAAGGAACATTAATTTGCCGTATTTTATTACAATCCTTAAAAATGACACATTTTAATTCATCAAACTCTCAATATGGTACAACAAGATCAAAACTGTAAGTTTTTTAATTTTTTTAATTTTATTAGTATTAATGGTTTAAATACTAACAATGTTGTACTTCATTTGTATTAAGGCAACAGCGTGTGTTAACTTATCAAGTTCTATGCTCATGGCAATCTGTTGCTGGATCACAGAGTTCACTTGAATTGTTTAGTGAAAGCCTTACTTCTGGGATTTTATTTGATATCAAATTTGATAAACCATCTCTAAATTTAGTTGTAAGTTTATATAAAAGATTATTTAATATTTATTTATAATATTATTCAAATAATTTATTTAATACTGAATTTTTCATTGAAGGTTGATAAACAAACAGGTAACAAAAAAAGAAAGAGTGGTGCTCTAAATCAAAAAATTATGGATCAACGGGATACTATTGTTATGCATGATTATCATGCTAATCATACTGTGTGTAATGAAGCTCATAAGACACTTCAGTTATTTTTAAACACTTTATCATCAAATTTGAAAGTTCTACAATTTAAAGTATGTCAACCATTTGCTATTAAATAGTTATTTAAAAAAAATTTAACATGTATTTTTTTTAGATTTTTCAAAGTACAATCATGGGTTTGCTATTAGAAGTTATTAAGTGTCAACGGCCAAATGATTATCCTCTTCCATATTATAACGATCTGTGTCGTCATAACCTATACAAGTCATTGTTAGCTGTGATTATTTCACCACATTCACAATGCATTACACACACAACTATAGCATTACGTGTTTTTACTTTTGGTACAACTGATCGCAATGAAAAAGTAAGTTACCATAGGAAAGTTCTAATTTTTTTACTTAAATATATCGATGATATCTAATATTTATGTATTATGTGTAATCTAAATATAATTTTGTTATAATTGTTTTTGATTTTATTGTTATTCAGATAAAAGAAGTTTGTAGATCATCATTGAGTGAGCTTGAACATATTATCCGTCCACGTAATGATACATTATTTTACCCTCTTGAAAATGAAATAGAAATTCCACCATGTGCTCATAATACTATACCAGAAAACAAAACTCACTTTTTAAATGAAATAGTTGAAGATTTTACTTTAACTAATCCACTAAAAGGAATTAAGGATGTTAATACTGAAAATGTTCACCCAAAAACAATTCTACAACCTTCTTTAGATATGTCAAATAACAAAACTCATGTTCTAAAAGAAATAACTGAAGATTCTTCTACACCCATTAAAGCTAAAGAATTAAAAACTATTAACACGGAAAATGTTCAGCCAAATACAATTTCACTGTCTGCTCAAAATGTTATCCAAGAAAACGAAACTAATTTTTCTAATAAGACAGTTGAAAACCCAACTTTACCTACCGATGTAAAAGAATTAAACAATTTAAATACTGATACTGTTCAATCAAATAAAGTGATAGAATCTATGGATGCTGATAATAGTATGGATTCAAGTTCTGGTGATGAATTGCCAATTCAAAATGATGAGGAGGAAGAAAATTATACAGATATGCTAAACGACTTTATAGACAGTGATTAAAAATGTATACAAAACTTTTATGAGATTCAATTAAACTTAAAATATTTTATATACAATTTTATACTTGGTATTTGACAATAATTTATCACACCTTGTAATCCAATACATTTAACATTATCTAAAAAACCAAATAACCGTTTACATTTTCAAGTTCATTGATTAATGTTGTATTAATAATTTGTTCAGTAATTCAATTTATTTTCTGTTAGTATTGTTGGAATTTAAATTTATAAACTTATCTAAATATATTTATATCTATCAGTATAAATTGAATCTTTTCATGATAAGTTATTACTAATCAATAAAACCATGATGCAGAGAAGATTTTCTCTATATTGTGAATAGAACCTCATCATTTACTGATTTAATTCTAATCAGATTGTGTTTTCTAAAAATTGTTATTTGTATGTATTCTTGTATTTTATATTTTTTACAATTTGAAAAATTAGTTAGAATTTTTAACTCTATAAGTGTATTTTAATATTTTATTTAATAATGAAACAGCAAATGTATTATTGTGTCATGTATTATATATGGAACCATTGTATGTAATAGCTAATTAAAAATGATACAAAAATATTTTGTTCATAAATTATAGATTATAACTTATAGGTACCTCATGTATCCTTAATAATATGGTTTTTTTACATTAATATTTTTTATCATTATATTTTTTTTTAAAAATTTTTACATTTTTGAATGAAAATATAAGTTTTTAATTTTATTTACTTAAATAAAATATTTTTCGTAGTAATTTGATACATAAAAGTGAAAATTCAAACAAATTTATGAGTTATTTAAATATTTAAAGTATATGTGAGCTGAGGTATTTACATTTGGATACCTCACAAAATCTTAGTTTATTAATTTGTTTGCCTAAGCCTTAAATATGTTATATGTTATAATTCATTCATAAACTATTCTTCCAGATTTCAATTTTTATTTATATAACGGTTAATAATTTATAAAAAATGAAAGTATTCTGCTATAAAATATGAAATTAAAAATGTACGTTAAGTATCATTCAAAAAAGAAAGAAAACTTAAAAATTTTAACATAACTATAAAAGTATGTTTTATTTTGACAGAAAATTTTGTGAAAAATAAAGTTAATATATTTTGAAATAATGAGATGTCTAAAAAAATTAATTAGCTTGCATACATTTCAACTGAAATATTTATATTTTGTAATAAATCAACTATGGGATATAATATTATGGTCCTTATTCAATCAAAAATTTGATTCATTATAAAATGTATCAAGTACTTACCACAGACATCTCTGACGTATATAAACTTACTAACTAGGTAATCTATTTAAATGTATAAAACTAAACAGTAATTCAATATATAAAAATCAAATTTAAAAAATAGTTTTTACCTAATTTTTTAATTTTGAGGAGTATTATAGATCATTCAAACATTTCAAACTCCTGTATTGTGCATTAGTCAGGTCTATTCTTGAATACGGGGCTCCTATCTGGAATCCATACACCAAAACCTATATCGACTTCATTGAACGCGTTCAAAATAGGTTTTTAAAATACGTAGCCTTTAAATTTAATTTGACCATTGATAATCATGATTATACACATATCAGATCTTTTCTTAACATTCCAGCCTTATCCTCCAGACGTGAAATAGCAGATATATCTTTTATATATAAGTTAATTAATGGTTTCACCGATGATCCTGATCTTTTAAAATGCATCCCCTTTACTATTCCAGCCTACAATAACCGTTCCACATCTTTGTTTTACATTCCAGTATATAGCACAAACTATTTAAAAAACTCACCTATTCCTAGAACTATGGCTCTATGCAATAAACTTTCGACGAAGCGGGACGTCAATATTCCGATATTTTTACAATATATAGGTATTTCAAAAAGTTGTGTCCCGTGGGTTGGAAAAAAAATTCCAAGTTCCCCTTAAAAAATGCATCCGTCTTGAATGTGGTTGTCTAATAAATGGCTAAATAACTAAATAATACTAAGAACCTAACTTGTGGATAAATGATATTTTTGGTTTTCTGATTTGGTGAATAGATGATATTTCCTACGTATCTATAAACTTAACATAGTTGTCTCGTCCAATGCCCAATGCTGTTTTTTACCATTTAACTTAATAACATCAGTATATATATATATTTTTTTTTTTTTAACGACCCAAATTTGATCTTCATTATGAACCAAAATCCAATAACTGATGAAGTAATAATAGTGTGAATTGAAAACAACGAAAAAATGTTATATCTACGGGATACCTACCTACTGTAGTTATACTACATCAACTATTCTGTTTATTCACTATAATAATATAATAACTAATACTTGGTATTAGATAACACTGATGAAAAACACATATCTTTGTGTGTATTTACTATTTGCCCATTATTGCGATAATCATTCCTATAAAAGATAGCCGATGACTCAGTCTTTCATTAGCTTATTGAATCAAAAATAATATTAAAAGGACGTCGAACATGTATTTTGAAAGTATAAAACAAGCCTCGGCTCTATGCACACAACACAATGCTCAGATACCGTAGAAACATGGTTTTAACTTCAATAAAAAGATCATGACTTATACTATGCTTCCTCGATGAGTTTTTTTTAAAAAAATGTTTTGGTTAATTTTTTACGTGAATGGAAAAAATAAAAAAACTGATATTTTTAAGCTTGAATATTGGTTGATTTATTAAATCGATCAAAAAAATCTCTTCGAGGAGGCATAGTTTAATATATCTCCTTTCAACAGAATTAATCATATTCCTTCTAAGTAAATTATTGAAGGAGCTGTAACTATAGAGAGAATGCTAGTTCAGACTGCATAAACGCATCTTGTCTACATCACACGTGTGTAAGACGGAGACAACACATGCGGGTATGACGTCCTCTTAATATATTCTCCACGATGTACTTTTCATTAAAAAAAAAATCAAAATAATTGGAAGCCATGGTTAATGGTTATCTGTTGACTGTTATCTAGTGTCGATTAGTAGATAACAATACTCACAGATTTAGTAGAAGTCTGTGACCATACTACATCCTATTTCTAATCGGCATTACGATTTTTACGAAATACACATATGAGATAAATTTTTAAAATAAAATATGTTCTTTAATTTTGTTATTAATATTCACCTCTCGACTCTCTTGTTATATATACTTTTTATAATATGTAAAACCTATGATATAGGAAGACATTAGACAATCTTCTGAGGACTTGAATAGCTTAAAATCTTTATGGCTGTTGTCATGTACTTATACATACTACATCAGGCATGTCAAACTCAAAGTATCAGGTGGGCCTGATATTATTATATTATTACCTAACTACCCAAGTATGCTACAAGCCTACAAACAAGTATGCTATTACGAATAATTTAATAATTAAAAATTCATAAGTACTTACTTTATTTTAATATACAAAACAGAGAAAGTTTAATATGTTTTATGAAAAGTTTAAAAATTAAGTAAAATAGGTACTATCCTCTCTTTTGGGAAATTATACAATGTACCTATATATAGATAGGGCTATAGACTAACTATATAGTAAAACTTTCCAATACGTTTAAAAAAGAATATAAATTTATAAGAATTTAAACCTATTTTCAATTTAAAAATTCAAATACCTATATTATAATTTATTGCATATTATAAAAGTAAATAGGTAGTACATGCAATTAATATTTCTATTACTATGATAATTATTTTCAATTTTTCATTTACAATGGTTATTTATTAACTAATAACTACTTAACATCTATATTATAGTCTATAGACAGGCCACAAGCTAATAGCTATGCACTTGTGTTATGAGTAAATAGTAAAATAATCTTTTTTTTTACTTATATAAGTATATAACAAATAAACAAATAGACGCAAGGCACTAAGGCTGAGTAAAGAGTAAGGCTACATCTATGTATAGGTAATTGTAAAAAATGTTCAGGACAAACATTTTCTATCACAAAACTAATATTTTACATCATTACATCAGTGAAATACGTTAACGTATTTCATTCAACTGAATAACATATAGGTAATAATTGTTCATCTTATAAGTCTTAACCGATAGAATTAGGTCCATTATTTTATTGTAAGAATAAGCGTTGATTGTTGTACAATGTTTTGCACAAATAAGGCTATAACACTTATATAGTTCAGTCACATTAACGTAGAGGTTGTATTTTTAGAATGTATACTTTGCTATATGTTCGACGTTTATCATTCAGACATTCAGTGATTATTTTAAATTTTTGCATACGAAAGTTTTTTTTTTAATGTCCTGCAAGTTAGTACATATGTAGGTACTTATGTAAACTATTCAAACATTGCAGAATAGGTACCTTAGTACCTATACGGCGTAATACGTATAATGAGTCTGAGTAGTAGGTACCTATATGCATTCATTTAGGCTTTATACTTATTATTAGGGAACGGATTCATAACGCGCCCATGGCCCATTGGAGGTGGGGAGGGCAAAAATATTAAAAACTTGTAGCTCAATAAATATTACCATAATATTATTATTATCTTTATTACCTTACATTTAAGAATTTTTTTTATTTTGAGCCCCCTAAAATGTTACCTAAGGCGCCCATGAATGGATTTGAATGCAAATTGCATTTTTTTTCTAAATATCCGAAAACATTGCTTTCCAAGCATAAAATTCATTTCATACATCAAGGAATTAAAAAATGTAACTTTTATTTTGTATTTTTTGACATTTTTAGTGCATTCTTATATTTTTATTTTTAAGTTATTTTAATATGGGAATGGATAAAATTCGATAAAAATGTAATTAAAATTTATTCTATAAGAATAATAATAAATATTTATTATGTTTTTACTGATCAAATAAATGTGACGCCAGGCGAAATTATTGTTGACACGTGTTTTAGACACTTAGGTATATACCATGAAGATTAGAGATATTCATGACATTATACATACACATACAACAGCTGAAGTTGAAAATTCATTTTTTGGATATAATTTTCATGGTAAAAAGAAGACAGAAAAACTAGAAGGTGATAAAAATGATATGAATCATTAATACATACCAAAGAATTTATATAAATATAATAAATTAAACAATAGTTAAAAAATAATTTAAAGAGCATTTAATTAGTGCATTAAAAAAAAAAATGTGTTATTATAGAATTAAATCGTTTTTTTTTTAAAAGGTATTTTTCTTGTTTTTTGAGCATTTAAATCCGTTCCCTAGGTACTTATTATACAATCAATTAATCTAATATTAATAATAAAAATTGTATCTATAGTCTAGGTCTAGCCGTAAACGGTAAACTGTATTATTGTGAAATGTATTTCAAATCAATTAGTTTTTCAATTTTATTTTATTATATTTGTATAATAGGAATAGAAAATATTACATACTATTGTCTATTATATTAAATGACCATAACTGTTTAAAATATTCAAATATAAATGATTATTATGCGTAGCCGCGTAGGTGACTAATCAATATGAGTAGTAATTAAAATAACTAAAAACCTTTGGCCGAATTGGACAATAATTATTGATTACGATTTACGAGGAATGATAATCAAACCTATTGTAGTATGGCTAACGGTTTGTCGTATTAAGTACCTAGGCTATGATATTAGGCAGATCGTATGCAGAAGACCGTGAAGTAATTTCGACCATTTAGTCCGAAGTCATTATGCTGTTTGATAATTATTATTTATTATCTATATTCAGATAGTTTATTCCGATTTATTGGCTTCTGGCTATTTTGCTCTTATTTTTATTATTTAATTTATAAGTTTACAAAAACGATAAGAATTGAGTAATTAAAACTTTAAACTCCTGTGGATTGTTCAAAACAAAACAAAACCGTTGGCGGGGGAGAATTAGTAATAATAATAATATGTCTAATGTCGATAAGATAATAACGATTAACGACCATATTATTATAGTGGCGCATCGTTGACCGAAATATATTTTCGTTTTAAAATTTATTTTCATTATAATCCATTAGTGCGTCGACCGTCGATCATCAGCTGAGAGTTGTCCGCCTACTGGTTGTCGATAATATATTATAATATTCTAAATTTTAAATAGTACAATATTATTTTTATAACCGTTGTTTGTGTCGTGGTCATTTAAATATATTTATGATGTATCACCTATGTTACCAGTTTTATCCAACATTTTTTCACGTTAACTCGTTTTTGGGAATACAATGATTTAGGTACTTAATGGCTTGCTCCTATATAATACATAAATCATTGTATTAATATTTTTCCGTCGTTAGAAGAACCGTTATTAAATTAATCTATATAATATTTATATATACTATTAATACATCCATTTTTTACCTGTACCTATATCTATTTAAAAAAATTATTGTTATTAATCTATCAAGTGCCTATTAATATGGAATCGCCATCTGTGGTATTGGAGACGAATAAACGTTATTTCGTTGAAGACAAATTTCTCATTGTAAACTGTTTTTATGATCAAAAGGTGAATATTTAATGATTATTAGTGAAATTATACCTAAGCATAATATTATGATGATAAATATACTGCTTATATTATTAATGATAATTAATTATTGTTATTTACTTATGTTTAGAGAATTAGACCATTTCTTAAAGATTGGATTGGACTATACCCATGTGATAATGTTAAACTATACGAACCATTGATATTTGAATATGTTATGGACCATCCGAGGATAGATGGTAGTTGTTTTAAAATTAAATTTATACCAAAACTCTTTGCTAAATCTGTTCACTGTTCTGGTAAATACCAGTTTGTCTACGTGAATTCCTATTCTAAGGTAAAAAAAAACTTCAACTTATATTAAGTTTATTAATTTTGTTTTAGGATGTTGATACAGTCTCAGCGCTACGTTCTACATTTATTTTACTTAAAACCTTTTAAATATTTATTACATACAATCTATTAATAATAATCATAGTTAAATAATACTTATTATATAATTAAAATGTTCATTCTTATTTAATTTTATAATAATAATAAAAACAAAATATGTGTACCTATGTTATAATAATTTGCTAATCAAAAACAACGTTAAAGCAATTTGAGCCATAGAAAACAAAGTACCCACTCCTTACTACTATTTAAATTTTAAAATATTTAAATTCATAATAATTTGTTTAAAAAAGTGAATCAAGAGTAATATTACCAACTATAAATATACTAGGAACCATAGTTTAAAATATTAATGCATAATGCTTAATATTAAAAATCTTGTTAGAAACAAAACCATTTTTATAATTTTGGTAATTATATCATTCTCTAATCTGTAAAGAATTGTAATAAAAACAATACAAAATATTAACACTACCTAGTTATTAAATTTAGGTATTAGGTAACTTAACACAAATACCTAATATTATTAGAATTGAAACATATAAATTGAATTCAATAAATTTAAATGATTTATGTTTTATTTTTAATTAAGTATTAAAAAATATGTTGATTGGTAATATATTGAATTAGGTACTTGTTTAAAAATGTAAAAAAATAAAATGCATTTATTTTAGAAATAATTAATATAAACTAATGTAGGTACTAAAATTATCTTAACATGGACAAATATCAGGTTTAATAGGCAATATTGTTATTTTCTGTAGTTGTACCTATACAATTTAAGTCAATTTTAAAAATCAGAATTTATTGGTATTACTTTAAGACTATTATGCTTTTACTTAGTTATTTTAGCTTTTTAAATGAACAGTTTTTATATATATTTTTTTTGATAAAACGTTAAATGTACATTATTTTTGTTATGTTTATAATAATTATAATAGGTACTATACCTCGGTATGTGTTGTCTCGTTTTACACACATATAGATATAATATAATAATTTTTTGTTCAATGAATTACGATCATTTTAAAATTTTAATAATTTATATAACTATAATTCACATAAAAATTAAAATATCATTAAAAGCCTATTTGATGCGTTAGATGATATTATTACCTTAGTTTTTAAAAATAGGTAAATTGACTAATATTATAGCAAACAGCATAAAATTGATTCTAGCTGAAAAAAATAATTGTTATATTATGTGTGTAAAACGAGACAACGCATATGGGTGTGTTGTCTCCTTAAATTTAATGGTTTAATTAGTCATGGTTTTTAAAATAATTTTAATTTACAGATTATTGCAACTAGTGATCCAATTGAATTTGTGCATAAGAATGATTGTAACTGTAATAATTCTCTTAGTCAATCAAATTGTATGGTGCACATAAAAATAGGACAGGTTAGTAAGACAATATAATTGTAATTCAAATTTAAAATTGCATTAGTATTATGTATGGACCATACTGAAGATAAAGCTCTTACCAGGAATATATATTTTGTCAGAAGTAGCTGACTAAAGTAATCATATTTTTTTTTATTACAATCATGCACAATATCTTCGTAAAAAAAATATTAGATATGTAAGAATATCTTTATGTTATTTATCCAAACTTTAATATATTCTATCAAATTATTCATAAAAAAATTATGACAAAAACTTTTTAATAAAATCTTTATTTGTCTTTGATTATAAAATGTACGACTTATTTAGAATGTAATTCCAAGTATAAAACTCTTTTCACATAATCGAAATTAAATATTTAAAGTTTGATCTGATATTTTCAGAAAAAGTTTTAATGTGAAGGGTTTGTACTTATTAAGAAAAAATCTTTTTTGATCAAAAATTTTTTGTGACACATGATTTCTTATATAAATATAATGGTTTTTCTTTATTTAGGATATTAATTTAGTAGTTCAACGTTTAAAGTGTCTTGAAACACGATTACTAGAGTTTGAAAAAGGTAAACAAGAAGCAATGCAGCTTAATGAGCAGCTTGTTAAAAAATTGAAGGCATGTGAAATGCTTCGATCTAGAGGTGAACAATTTATTGATGGCCTTTATAATGCACTTGATCAAGGAAAACCTGTAAAGTTAACAAACTCAAAAGGACACACAGTAAGATTTTTTAAACTTTTTTTAATACTGAACTTATGAAATCTGAATCAACAATTCAACTGTTATTTTATCTTGTATAATTGAATTTAGTATGTGTATAAAGTAATGTTTAAACATATAATTGTAGCGTTGGGTCAAGCGTATGCGAACTACTGAAATTAGAAACCATGTTATATCTACCAAAACAGTCAGAAATGATGTCTATTTAACAGCAATTATTAATACTCAAGAACAAGAAATACAGAGATTACGTGCCATTAACAATGAGCTTAGTAATACATATTTAAAGTATTATGTAAGTTTTTGTTAATTATAATTTGTAAATATTTATAAATAGTACATATAACTTAATTTAATGTCCAATATAGAAGCAACCAGGGCACATTTATAAATCACAGATAACTGAAACTGATGATAGAGAAGATGTCACACAATTAAAATCTTTTAATATCGAGTCAATTTCTTCTGAAGTCAAATTTATTGATGAATCAGAGTTCAGTGATGACTACTGCGAATGAATATTCTAGCGTCCTACACATTTTGTCTATTTATATATTTTTTTAATCGACTTATTTGTTATTATTCCTGTTATTGATTTTATATTTTAGTTCAAATACAGTATTACTATTACTATAATATATATACATTTATATTTTATAACAAATAATTATGGTTATTGATAAATGATTTATATATTTCTCAAATTAAATACTATTAATATTAAGTAGGTATACTTGTACAATTCAAATAATTAATGGCAACATTATCTACTAAATTAGGTATAATTACTAATTTTAACCAAGAAGAAAACAATATTTATAACCATATTATAATATATTTGTTACCATTAATTAATTAGAAGAATAAATACAATTATAAATAACATTACAATATGTTGTTATGTTTGAAAATTAATTAATACTTGCATATTATTACTCAGTGATACCGTGTACTTGCTTAATGCAACTATGTATCTAAGCATATTGTGGATACCGCACAGTGGACCTAGATTCCACTTACATCTATGGTGGGGATTGATAAATAGACACTCATACACAGCTTGAAAGCTAGTGACACATTTAGGTTGAGGCTTTTTAGGTAAACCCAAGTTGAGAAGGCATACATTCTTTTGTTTTGAATAAAAAAATTGAGAAATTAGTATTTTTTTTTTTTATAAAAGGCCACTTGAAAAGTTAATTTTTAAATATACAATGTTACTGTTTAAAAAAAAAAGAAGTTTAGTAATAAAATAATAAATTATTATCAGTTGTAATTTTTTTTTATTATTAGATTCTATAATAGCCAGTGATGGGAAAGTACTTAATAAAAATTAATTTTTTCAAGTTCAAGACATTAATTATGAACTAGTTCAAGTTCATAGTTGCACTATTTATATATTATATATTATAAGCTAAAAACTAGTTCATATTATTACCATGAATAAAAAAGTTAATAAAATGTGTTAAAAAATAAAAATTGCTAAATATATAATTATGTTCCATGAAAATAAATTGTTAATGAGCAAACCCAAAACTTTTAAGATCATAATAAATAAGAACTTAGTTCACGTTCAAATTCATTTCTTGAAAATTGAACTCGTTCACATAATATGAATGCGTTCTTTCTCATCACTGATAATAGCATATCTTAATATATAATTATTATAGCATCATTATTTCATAATTTGATTTCTGAGTTTAAGAAAATCTCTATCATCCAATTTCTATAGACAATTCTCCTAGGACCACCAAGTTTCATGTTTAAGTTATGGCAATAGTCTATTTTTTTTAGAAAGGTCTCCAGGATTTGCATCAAAACACACAGAGATAAACTGGTCCACCGGGAGGTTCCCGGTCGCCTGACACATTGGTGTTTGTCATTGCCCTGAATGCTGTATTACATTATTTTTTAAAATAATTAGGTAGTTTTTAATTTCTTTATACTAAAAAATTACATATTAATATGTCTATTATAATTTCCAGATCTGAATTTTTATCTCAGGCCGTCCGCACAGGTCATACTGTCCAATTTACCCAAAAACTTGTTAATGAATAATGGATTTACCATTTACATAATTAATTAATAACTGAAAACTACACTCAAACTTTCTACTGTATTTCTACATTCAATCTGCATCAGAATATCAGATTGCCAAATCATTAGCATCTACCAAGTATCAACATCACAAAATAAAACTTGCTCATTGGAAAACTTTCAATTACGGTCTTTCAAATTTTAATTATTGTACAATCATACGAAGAAAACGATCATGTCTAAATATTGCATGATATAGGTAATAAACTTGTAAGTTTATTATATCATGAAATAGATTTAATAGTCATGGTTATGGATACAATGTTGAATTATTGGTATAACTATAACATAGGTGAGCCGTGAGCATGGTTCCTTACTCGGCGAGGTTAACAGTTAGCACATATTTTCATTTGTTAAGTACCATTTATTACATTCATGATCATGATTTACGACTTATAATTTATTGATATTATCGTGACTATTGTCTACTTACGACATAAAATAATATAATAAATACTAAATAGTGCAAGGTGCCGAGATATAACGTATAAATACGACACACAAAATTGACCTATTTGAGTTTTGAATTTGAAATAGTGCTTCAAAAATTATTTGTTTTTTTTGTATGTAATATTATAGAAAGTTTGAAGTTTGAACATAACCTAAAATCGAATAACTGCTCATTTTAATTTTATCATATTATTGAAAATGTTGAACCCATTTATCCATTTAATCTCTTTTCTATGGGCGAACGTGAACCTGACAGACGGCAGTTATTGAACAGTGACAGACTCATAGAAATGGGTAGCTGAGTGAGTACTATAGTACTATATAAGTATATAACTATAGTTCAATGGTACTGAGTGCCGTTTAGTGACAACATATGAGTATTTGACACGGATGATAGACATAATTCCACGATTCCATAAATAGCATCAATCAATTAGACATAATACTTGTATAGGTTTAAGGTTATAGGTAACTTATAATTATTAAGTATTTAATAAAATTGACAGTTGTCCTTGTCCATGTTTCGTTGTTTGGTTATCTTATGAACATTTTTTTTAACGATTTAAACTTATTAATAGTTGCGCACTCCTATTCCATTCAAATATTAAATTGCAAAATGTTGATCCGAATTCCAATCATATTTTGTTGTAATTAGTGCACATTTTGAGTAATTTACAACTTGTATTCATGCCATAATTAGTACACCTGCTGTGTCTATTACTATATTATATTAGTGAAGACCGTTTTGTTGGTAATTTTTCCTCGAGTCAAGTATTTTGGAATTTGGTTTAAGTAGTGTTTTTTTTTTGAGTACCTACTAATTTTTTTCATCAACAATTCAAGATTTCGCCAATTTATGGTAAGTAAAATTTATTCTTAACTATAGGTATCAATATTATATGTATATGTATTTATGCCATTATGCATTAAGTATTAAGACCGTTCAGATGACTGTAAACTTAAAACTACCTATAGGTACATAGATTTGAGATCTAATTAGGAACATTAGGAATTACAAACAAAAACATAAAAATACAGTTAGGTAGGTAGTATACCTATTATGCAAAGTACAATCGGAATACCAATTTAACATGTAGGTTGTTCTGTTTTGTGGTAGTTAGTTGAGTTGGTGCATCCATATTTGACCGTTAGTCAAATCTTGGTTTATTTGATCAGTATAGTGCGATACATATTTTAAATACTATAATGATTTATTTCATTCATAATTTTAGATCTTATTAATAAAAAATAGTGGGTAGGTACTTATTTAAGATCATAGTTATAAAACCTAATGGAAAAAAGTTTTACATACGTGATTAGTTATATGATTTTGACCAATATGACCGTAGCATTGCAGGTATTAAATTGCAATTCTGATTTTTTTTGTGAATAATTTTGGAATTAAATTTCTTATCGTCTCTAATTAAAATGTATATCAAGTCTTAAATTTTATGTATGAAAATGTATGTTTATTATGGATATTTATTAATTGTGAATGTCTTTATCATACTACAACTGATGATAGGTTAAATATTTTTTAATTATCTTTTTAAACCATTATAATTTCTACAATTGTATCTAGGTATATTATTTAAAAAATGCTAAATTCTCCTTATGAAAATTAATATTTTTTAAATTAATACTATTAAGATATCCCTACATTATCTATAGTCAATTATTGGTCTAAACTTGGTCGGCGCCTAGTCATTATGCTGTTCCACTGTCAGACTAAGAATATAATATACAAATTTAGATTTAGTGATTAAAGAAATCATTTAATTTGTAATTTAATTATGAATAGGTACAGTAACTTACTATTGACTTTAATATTTAAATGTTAACTGTTTGTCTTGGAATCATGATTATCATATAGTACAGAAAATAAAAAAGTTATCTTAGATAACTAAGTATAAGGTTCATAAGTCAACATCGTTAGTTTATATTTATCAAATTAAACTGATTCTTTTGTTTTGTATTTTTTAAATTTGTTACATTGTTACCTAATAAAGTACTTATTTAAAAGATTAAACATACATGAATGATAAACAGAGATCCCATGCAGGTATGCATGAGCCTTGAAACTTAATAATTTTATCTGTACTCAATGAACTGTGTCTTTAACCAGTCATAGTTGTAAAAATATTTATGAGAATTATAAAGGTAGGAAGTGTCTAATCTTAGCATAACTGAATACTTAGTAAAAAAATAAAAATTATTATGGATAGTAAAAACCTCGGTAAAACACTTATTGTTGTACTTTATTTATTTGTTTGTTATGAAAAGTGTAAATCAGTACCTACTAACTAGTTTTCAATTTAAACTTCTAAAATGGAAATCATAAATTACAATAATTAAAATGTTTAATATCTTTTTATTGTCAAAAAAATATAATGCGACAACTGTTAAAAACACTTAAGTATTGGAATATAATTACTTATGTTAGTATTAAAATTAACGTTTTACCCATCTACATACCTATTAATTTTTTTTATTAGTAGGTCAGCTACTTTTATGAAAAAGTACTACATACCTATTACCTATTACATTCTAAAGAGAATTTTAAAGTTTAGGTATAAACTATTTTTTATGCAAATCTTACAATGCTTTATATTTTGTTATTATTAGAAAATATGTTTATAAAGTTGTTATTTATGATTCCAGTTAAAAAAAAAAAAAAAAAATGGATAATAAAGAAGATTCTGTTGAAATAGTCACCAATAAAATATATTTTATAGAAGAAGCCATGAATATTTCTTTCAAATTCATCAATAAAGTAAGAGTTAATATTTAATTTAGTTTTATGTTTAATTGCTTTTATATTAACATATAATTTTTTTTTAAGTCCTTGAAACCAAAGTACTCTGATTGGATTGCATTGTATAAATGTAGCAGCAATAGAAATTTAGAAGAATTTGTTGCAGTAGAAACTGATTTAAAAATTCACACTCCATCAAAATATGGTTTTAATCAAGTTAAATTTTATGCAAATCAGTTGAAAAATGTTGAATGTAATGTAGCCTATGAATTTCTGTATGGCAATGAATTTAATGAGGTATATTAATTTTATCAATTTAGCCAATTTCTACAATATTCTATTTAATTATAGATTTATGGAATCAGTCATCCGATACGTTTTATTCATCAAAATGAATGCATCTATTGTTATCCTAATAATTCAAAATTAGAAACAATTACAAACCACTGTAATAGTTGCGTCTCTCAGGTGACTTAATTTATTTTTTTTTTAATACTTTTTAATTCACATATTAAAACAACATATTTAATTATTAAAATATAAATTATAAAAACTTCAACAAATTCCACAATTATAATAAGAATATAACAACTATCATCTTTGAATATATTTTACTTACTTTATCGTTGATTAAGTAGGTAATATGTATGAAGTATGAAGTATATTCTCAAACATTAAACTTGTATAAATATTTTGTAATTTTACCACCTATTTGGAAAAAATCGAGGAAAAAATACATACTTTTATTCAAATTAGTCTTGATAAGTGTTGATGTATAATTGTTTTGATTTTTTATAGGAATTAATCAATTCATTATTATCTCACATTTCAATGTTGGATAGTCAATTAACTGACTGTAAAGTAAAATCTAACGAGATCATATCATTAAATAAACGTTTAATGGTTCAAATGAATGAAAATGAAGTAATTGTTCAAAAAAATAATGAGTTTTTAAATGATTTGTTTTATTCTAATGAACCTGTGACTAGAGATGGATATGTAAGTTACCTATGTAAATAATTTTAACAAATATATATATGAATATAATATGATGCTTATTAATTATTATTAAAATTATATATTTTTGTAAGAAATGGATTGAGACATGCAGTGATATTGATTTAAAATTGAGTTGTATTGAAAGCAATGAATATGAGCTACAAGATCTATCAAATCAACATCATGATATCAAAAAAGCATTAGAAGAATTCACTAATAAAGAGGTATATTTTATATTTTTTAATTTTTAATTAGATAATCGGTAAAAATGTATTTAATTATTGTATGAATAATTGCTTTAATATTTTAACTTTATTTACTTGTGTAAATATCCTTTGAACTAACATAGTAAAAATATATAGAGGAATCCAATTACATGAAAGCTACTTGTTAATTGATTTGATATGATTTCTTATTTGTTCAGTTAATGGAAATTTTATTCTTTTGGCAAAACATTTCACGTAAATATTTTAGTCTAATTTGTATTTGTTTATAAAATAGTTAAAAAATAATAATGATTCTATACTTAATTTTTATATTGCTAATAAACTGGCACAGTAAGTTAGAGTGTTTCCTTTGTTTGATAACACAATAGTCCAATCTTTTTAAACTTTTATTCTTAAGCATATACCTGTAGATTCTATTTTTAAATAATCCATTAGTCCACATTATGAATCTAAAAATTAATAATTAATACTAAAAAATACTTAAATTTAATTTTGTCAAATTTTTTTTTTTTAGGATAAAGAAATCAATGATGTTCAATCTCCTAATGTTGTAAGTCAAATAAAAATGCTTATAAAACATATTTAACACGTTCAATGCCGGTGCCGATGTCGACGCGACCAGCCGATGACGACCCGTAGTCGTCATATCATAATTATTTTTGTATGTTATATAAAATCTCCCGCTGATGGTAAGGTTATTATATTTAGTATGGCCACACGGCCATTCAGTGTAAGTTTTAGAATAACAATAAACAGCTGGTTTCGGTTTCCCGGCATTTTTATGGCTAGAAAACGTGTTATCAATATGATATGGTAAAACTGATTATTTACTCGGCTGGGTGCGCAGTGCGCTCGATCTCCAAATTTGATGAGGATGTGAACGTGTTAAAATATTGATATTGTTCTTATTATTTGTAGGATACTGACAATATACTTAATTGTACAGTAAATGTAGAAAGTGTGTTAACACCAGAGCCAGCTACAGCAACTATTGTTTTTATTGATAGCGATGAAGATGATGTTTAGTTGTTTCAATATTGTCATTATTGAAAACATCAATAAGAATTTACGCTTATATTTTTTGTTTGTTAAATGTTTATTTATACTAAGCTTAATGAGATAATTTTATCTGTATAAACTTTTTACGAAACCAAAAAAAGAAAAAATATTATTAAAATATATAAAATGTTAAGTCTCTTCAATTTTGTTTTAATTGATAATGTCTTAAGTTAGCCTCTGAATCTTTTTTAATTTAAAATACCTTTGAATGAGTTTAATGTTAATCCTCAAAACAAGTTTTCATAATCAAGTGAGCTAGAAATAGTATTTTTTCTTATTTAAAAATTTATACTCATCAATAATTATTGTATTCACAAACTGAACAAAAATATAATGTCTGTAGACAGTATATTTTTCTATGAAAAAAATATACATTATTATATTATAATATATATCATCCACTTTAAGGAAATACATTACAAAGATGGTATTTACAAATAATAATATTAATTATTTTCAAATAACGTTAATTTATTGCTTATTGAATTAAAATTAACATTTCAGTTATTACATAAATTAATATTTTTATTTTTTAAATTAGCTAATCATTTTACAAGATGTGTGCCACTTTTTAACGACATAATATTGTTTAAATATCTGTCTAATCCCACTCACCTCTAGAAAAAAAAATTATAACTTTTTAGTGTGATTTTAGACAAAAAAAAAAAAAAAACATGATTTAGGAATGAAAATTATAAAAATTGTTATTACTTAGGAAAACATAACAAAACGACTAATAGAAAAAAAATACACAATGTTCATATATATAAAATAAAGCAACAACAAAATGTTAACATAAAATTATTTCATTTTAGAAGAAATTTTTTTTTATAATAATTGTAGTAATTTAAATTAAAATATGAAAATAATGGAAACGTTAACGTAACAAAAGTTTTGTTTTGAGATAATTTATATGTTTAAAATATTTAAGAACTAAAATAAAACATGTCTATTATACAATAATAATAATTAATAACTCTATGGGGCTAACAGTGGTTAATCAAAAATTATTAACAAATTTAATATACAATTTTGGGTGTAAACATGTATTAAATAAAATGTAAGAAGATAATACATAAATTTATAATTGTTTTAAAATGGTAAATTAACAAAAACATTTTAATAACCCACATAAATCCGTGGTTAATTGATTCAATTGTTTTTTACGTATAAATAAACAATTAAAACATAATAATATAAAGTGTTGGATTGCACGGTTTAATAAAAGTAATAAAAATAATAATTATAATAATAAAAAAAATATTAATGATAACTAATTGTCTACGGTGTCCCCCTAATATATAACAAAAATAAATAATGATATATAATAAATTTATATATAATTGTAATCAAATATTGTTAATAATAATATACTCTGTACAAATTTACAAAAAATATATATTCTATATTTTGAATAGTAATAATAAAATTTGTAATTAAATATTATTCCTAATATTTTATTATAGTTGATGATGTAAATGATTGTTACAAAAAAAAAAAAAAAATGAAAAGAAAACAAAGTTTTCATTTTGTACAATATATTTAGGGAAATAAAAGGAGAAAAGAACATATTACTGTCGTTTTCCAGAACATTGAGAAGTTTATCCTACTTTTTTTTTTTATTCATTATAGTATTCAGTCTCAATAACTAACTGGCCTTAATAGGTTAAAAAAAAAAAATCGCAAAATAATCGTCAAACTCAAATTCAGTCGAACGATTTTTTTTTAGATTGTTTGAATAAATGATTTTCACAGACGGTAATGTATAAAATTAATAGAATAAAATAATGTAAAATATATATTTTGGTAAAAAATCAACTAGACGGTTTAAAAAAAAAATTTATTTTGGGAATTATATTGCACAATACCACCCTACAACCAGCTCAAAACAAATAATAAACTAATCAAATTTAAAAAAGCACCAGACGCTGCTATGTTTTTCATCTTCTTAGGACGTAAATTGTTATTGCTGTAAGTATAAATTCTGATTGTCGTATCCTCGTTCGTCGAACATAATATTGCGATACCGCTGGATGTTATTTTTTAAATTACGAATTTCGATGTACTTTTTTTTTTTAAACATTTGAAATAATAATGTAATGCGTTTTATGTTTTGGTTTCTTTAATATATATTTAATTTAATTTTAATTATATATATATATATATATATATATATATATATATATATATCAAAAACATGAAAAATTTGGTAATAATTAACGCGAATACTCGAAAAACGGCGTGTATTTATATATAGCAAATGCCGGAGGTATATATATGATAAAAAAATATTCACAAAAAAAAAATCGCAGCCGATAAACGGACGCGTAACGTCTCGTACACATATCGACGAGTCAATGGTTGTTTAGAAGCTAAAAATAATAATAATAATAAAAAAAATTAATACACAATTTGATATAGGTATATATATATATATGATTAACGAGGTGGTTTTTTTTTTTTTTGGTCAAAAGTGTCCCTATCTGGGAGTGTATAGTAATTTATATAAGAAAAATATATAATATATAACTCAACATTGTTATCCGGGAAGACGCTATGGAGAAAAAATAATTAAATAAAAATATAATAGTTATAAACATAATAATAATAATAATAATAATAATAAAAAATAATAAAAAAAAACGTGTACAATATTATAACGTTTTGTTTTCATTTTTATATAATAAATGCCAAACCTTTGCGGAAAAAAAAACGTGTCCGTAGAAATTTATTATGATATTGATATATATATCAATTGGCAGGGCGTTTCGCTATAATATGCTGTAGCGTAGTAGGTCCCGCTCGATCACCCCCTCATCACCAATTTACCCCCCCTCCAAAAAAAAAATCCCCTAGGTCGGTGCTCGTCCACCGCAGACGTGTGTATGTGTATGTGTGTGCGTGTGCGCGTGCGTACTCACACCACCGACGGTGAAGTCGCATCACGACTGTGACGACTGCAGCGACGATCTCATGGCGGCAATAGGAACGGCACCTGAGGGAAGTCGATGGCCTTCGGCATGTAACACTCGTGTACGGTCTTCATGTGGTTCTTCATCTTGTCGGGTCGCGAGAACTCTTTGGCGCACACCGGGCACGGGAACACCTTGCGCTGGTGGCCCTCGTGGTACAGGAACGCGTGCCGCTGGAAGCTGTACTTGTTCTTGAACGTCTTCAGTATGTCCGTCTTGGCGCACTCCAGACACTTGTAGATGCCCTCGGACACAGTGGCGTACCGGAACAGGTTGAGACCGCGGACCGACATCTCGGTGAGCTGCTCGGCCGGGTCGCTGGACGACGTGGCCCGCCGCCGGATGCGCCGCTTGACGGGCGTCCTCAGCGACGCGGCTGCGGCGGCGGCGGCCTGTTGTTGCTGCTGCTGCTGCTGGTGGTGGTGCTGTTGCTGTTGCTGTTGCTGCTGCTGGTGGTGGTGGAGTTGCTGCTGCGACTCTTGCATCTGCCGCTTCTCCTCGTCGAGGGCCGCCTGCAGCTGTTGCTTGTAGCCGGACGTGTGCTGGGACACGGCCAGCGAGAACTTGGACTTTTGATCGGCACCCATCACCGACCAGCTGGCCGCAAGCGTCAGGCGGGCGTCGTTGTTGTTGTCCCGGTCGCCGCCGTCCACCGACTGATGGAGGTGATGGTGGTGGTCGTGGTCGGTCCGCGAAGACAACAACTTTAACATGTTGGCGTTGTGCATGTCTGAGGAGCATAAGAAATAATAATAAAAAAAAACGTTAAAAAACACGTCGCAAACATATGGGTAGATGATTTTTTTTCTTTTTAAATTTAATACTTTCAATACGCGATGTCTATGTATATAATATGCAAAACATAATAATAACAACGTGTTCGCATTCAAATAATATTACTGGTGCGTGTTTTCGACACACACCAACAGAGTGTGATCGACGAGGACGAATATATAATATATACAATACATAATATACCAGGTTCGTAATGGATAGGTACTATAATAGTAAGATACGATCATGACAAAATAATAATAATAATAATAAAAAAAATCGAATAAATAAATTAAAACTGCAGCAAGCACAATATACGCGTAATAATATCAATATATCATATATTATAAAATATAAAACGGCGTGCGACTGGGTGAGTGGGGTGTCACGCGGTCCAGAAGCAATGCAAAAATAAAATAAAGTAATAAAAATAATATAGGTAGGTACATAAAACTATATCATTGTGTATGACGTGTTTTGCCAAGACTCGAATATAAAATCGTAATTCGTAATTCAACTAGGTACGATAATGTAAGCGTTGCACGCGTTGGGGACGTCATTTCGATTTTTTTTTGGCATATACAAATATATAATATGGGGAGGCACAAATGTTTTATGGGCGGGTCGAATTTATGCGGTCTATATATTATACCATTGTCCATCGAGTATTTGTTTATTTTTAGATACGAAAATGAGACTAGGATTTGTACCCAATAATCATAAATTCGAATTTCCAGTGTTTAATTTAATAAATAGTGGGTAGGAACATCGAAAAAATGTGTGCGCTTGTTAAGTCATCATGGTCGTTATTAGTATAGGTACTAGCAGGGTTATGACGATATGGGTTTTAACTGTTTTTAGTAGTGCAGGAAAAATTTTATTTGTAATTTATGTAGCTACGAGAAAATAGAGAGCAAACGTTAACCCAAAACTATAAAAATTAGTAAAATCTAGGTCAAAATCAGATGAGACAAAGATTCGAATAAATTGTTTCACTTATAAACATAGGTAGATAACTAATAAAATTTAATAATTATAAAATAAACTATTACATCTGATATTGAAATTAAACAAATCTTTTTTTCGCTATTAAAGTTAGACCACAGTTAACTATAAAATAATTTTTTCAACAAAATTTTCTTGGTTTTTTAAGGGCAGAACCAACAACTCTCAATCATAAGTCTAAAAACGTTAGTAAAATTATTAGATTAACTCTTTTTTTTTCTAATACGATATAAATGATATAATATAGGTTACATCGATAACCAAAAGTCCAAAGACATTATTCATTCCTAGTAGATTTTATTTTTATGAAACGCTTTATATTATTTATAATTTATTTTTCAAATGTTATTTTAAACAAGACGTTTTAGTTTGCTTTTTTTATTTTAACACTAGATTTTTAGATCGAATACATTTATGGCCGTACACTGAAATGACGTCCCTAAATTATGGTGACTTGTAGGCGCAAGTGAACTAAATAATATTTATAGTAAGGTACCAACAACATAATATACGGTCATGACTAAACCACGATTACAACAAACTACGAAAAATCATTTATAGCCAACGATTATCTACTTAAATAACGAAATCTATATAATAATATAATCACTGTTTGTCCATGGTGTTCACTTCTTGTGCTACTATAATATACATTTGAAAAGTAAATAGGCGGCTGCAAATTATCACCGTGAACGTATAAACAATACTGCAGACATAATAATATGACGGGGGCATTGGTCGACAATTATATTATTATATATTATAATTTATAATATTTGATTACACATTTACACACGAGTACACGATTATTATTATTGAAATAATAATGTATGGTTAAAATCTTAAACGTCAAAAGAAACAAATTTACGTACCAACTACTATTACCTATTATGATTATATTTAATAATTATAGGTTATTAACCTAAATCGAATGTGTGTTAAATAATCGATCATTAACGTTTATGTAAATATCGGTGTACTATATAATTATTCATTGATTGTGACGTAGGTATTTGTCAGAGAAGATGGACACGAGTGTTTTAGTTGTTATCGGACTGATGATATAACATAATTTCACCTTTACGGACAGTGTAAGAAACAAACATTTTACTTCGTCCATAAGTCGTAGCCCATAGCGGGTTAGTTAGTACGCCTACTCTCCGTCTATTATATGAAGTAAAATTTAGAGGTTTTATAGATAAGAATTAAAAATATATATAATACAATAGTTATATCAAAGAACAAACATAATATGCACAGTTAGAAAACTATTTTATCGACTGTGTACACGTTGCTTTAGAATGTTTAGATGTATAAGTATCAATACTTCGTATAAAAGTTGTAAGGTATACATTAATTCGAAAATCGAACACTTCTGAGCCCAAAATCAATTATAAATGCCAAATGGTAAATTATTTACAAATTTTAGGCATAATATATTTTTATTATTTATCATACCTATATTTTTTAACGTTATGTTACGTGCATAGTGCATTACATCTCATAGTCTTTGTTTCTACACTAGTCACTAATAATTGATAAACAATAATTATTGTAAGTGTTTGACTAATGATAAATCATTTAAGTAAATTTGCTCAGAAATATTCGTTTACATAAACCAATCTTATTTCCAAGGTATATTTATTTTTCTACATAATGTAATAAATAAACTATAGCGTAAAATTGCAATAAAAAATACTATAGGTAAAATAATATAAGTACCTAACTAAAAAATTAAAAATTAATCTTATAATTATTCTTATGTTTAAATTATCATTTATAAATATTAAACATATATTACATATAAATAAATGTGTAAGAGTTAGACTTTAATATTTTGTACTGAAAATCTAGTTACAAAAAAAAACCCACACAAAATTTTTAAATGTAATGGAATTAATTATTTATATGAATAATATGATTTAACTTGATTAAGACCAATACATTTTTAAAGATATTCAATTATTTTGAGACAATATTTAGACAAGTTTATATAAACTGAAAAATATTATCCTCTATAATTTCTGGGATGTGCAATTTTATGTTAAGATTAGTAAAAAATGTAAAAATTTTTTTTGAGAAATGTATGTTATCAAAGTTGCTTGTGGTTCAGAGACAAAATTAAGTGCACTGCTAACATAGTACAGTGAAACTTCCATTTAACAAAATTTTCTTTCTAATGAATTATTTTTGAGAACCATGACCTTTATTGTTAATTATGCGTTAATTCTATTCAATGAATTCCTTTATAATATATTTTTTTTTTGTTCCCTGTGAGACTTTGTTAAATAAATGTTTCTCTGTACAATTGTGTTTCGTTTTAACTTATTTTTTTTTCACAAATTAACAAATCTTTATTTATAAAATTATGACTGTAGATTTTAACAACAAAGATAAAATAATAAAATATGGATTAATAGTAATTCAAATAATATCAACAAATAGTTATAATGTATGAAATATTTTTAAAAATGAAGGCAATTTAATTTTACTATTATAATATATTAATATGTAAGTAACTATAAAAAATGCACACAAAAGCTACAAATACATGATACTATATACTGTTTAAATGTAAACATTATCTACGCAAAATCTAGATACTAATTCATATTTCATGCTGTTATTTAATTATGTTCACCTGTCACTTACAATTAATTTACTTGTTGATTTGATTTTGCAATTTTGTAGGTATAACTCCTATGGCCGCAAATATAACAAAATATTGTATATAAAGATAACAGTGTACATTTTTAAAGATATTAGTTATAAAATTATTAAGAATATAGTGTTTAATACAATCGTAAAAGCTAATAATAGTAGCTTTTTACATGAATATAGTGATATAACATTAAATATGAGCAGATTAGGTATTTCAAAAAATAATAAAACATACATATTTTTCATACATTTTTATTTTATCATAAACTTCACATATTAAATATCACTGTATATACTAGGTATATGATGGCGCATTAAAACAAAACAAAGATAACATATAAATTTTTAACGCTCCCCGAAGAATAAATATTAAATAGGAAAAAAATAACAAAACAAACGGATTAATAACAAATTAATGATCATGTTAAAACAAGCTTATTTGGATACTTATTCAATTCAGTCAATATTATCAAATTCAAAATAACAAACCAAAAGGAAAAACTTTAATTTAACTAATATTTGTAGCTTTCACAGCCAATTTAATTAGTAATGGGCGATCAAATTTTTTCAAAAATACTTGTTATTTCCCCAAAAGTTAAAACAAAGCACCATTGTTTACTAAACTAATTGTATGCTAAATACACCCTGTCTAGCAGTCTATAAATAATTATAATAACATAATATAGCGTAATATATAATTATATTATAATTTAAATATGATTGTATATATAAACATAAACAAATTTTTTTAACAACATTATAATCTTAAAATCAAAACTACACATAATGGCAAGGCAGATTGAATAACAAATTGACTAAGAAAACACACAGCCCAACTTAAAAATTAGGTATTAACAAAAACAATCAAATCATACACTAGTTTAAAATTTAGTTTTGACTAATTTAATTTTTAAATAAAAACAATATTTTTAAATATAATAAAGACCTGTTTAGTCTTTGTAATATTGACAATTTATACATCAAAGTTATTTTTTAATATTTGTTTCATGTATATATTTTTTATTAATTTAATTGTCAAAAATGTAACATGTACAGAGTTTAGTTTACATGATCATACTTAGCCTGCTTTAATGATATTTGACTTATAAATGGCAAGACAGGCTAAAAATTATTGACAAGTATTTACTATAACAATAGTATAACAACTCAAATTTAAATGATTATTTCAATAATAAAAACAATGGACGGGTTAACTATGGAAGGAGCATAAAGGGAGAGGAAAAACAAAAACAAATTAAAACTTAGGAAGACAAAAACGCAACGAAAAAAAAAATAAAAATAAAATAAACCTTTACCCTACAAACAAGAACTATAGAACTGAACCGTCGTTTAAGTACATAATTAAAACTATATCCCACTCGTGAATTGTTACATTCTAGTTTTTTCACTCAAGTTTCTTAACTTTGGTACAATATATGGTTAAATATATTCATGGAAAGACATTATCTGCATTATTACCTTCAATACTGGTTAATTAAACAGTCAACATGTAAAAAAAATTAAAATTGTAGTATGACAGCATACACGAACAATAAAATATCACAAACTATTATATTCAAATCTAGAACTGCTATTGTTGTTTGTAGCATAAACTTTTGGAGCAGAAACTCTGTGTACTTGTTTCATATGTGTTAACATATTATCCCTTCTTGTAAACATTCTAGTACACACAGGGCAGGGCACTTCTTGTCTAATTCCATGATGAGATGAAAGGAAATGTCTACAGAAGTTACTAATGTGAGTGTATGTTTTGCGACACAAATTACACCTAAAAAGATTGCTTGATTCTTGAGTACAGAATTGACGAACTGAATACTTGTCCATAATTGGGCGATTAGCATGGTTTGTAGTATTGTCAAAGTCACTTGTTCCATTTGTATCTTTAAATGAAGTATGTATTTGTTCAGATTCTACATCTGAAAAATATTTGATCTTTTACGTTAAATTAAATTTTACACAAAAACAGTTAAGCAAATTTTAATAGACTATATAAAAATGTTTTAAAAATAAATTTCTGTATGCTTTAAATTTGCAGACTTGCAGTTATTTTCAATACTTACTTTACAGATTAAATGAATATAATTATTTTTTATAATTAAGTTAAAATAGTAAAAAGTACTTAAATCTTAAATTTACAATGATCAATAGATTAGAAAAAAAAAATACTTTGAAGAGTAAAATTATATTATTTAAATAAATATTCATTTTAAAGGATTTACAAAATTAATATTTTATTAAAAGTAAAACATTTTTATAAGCCCATCCTAAAAGAATATTAACAAAATGATGGGTCCACTTTCCTCCATTTTAATTTAAAACTACTGAAAAATATAATTAAGGAAATACTACTTACCTGATTGTCAATCAAAATTATGTTCTTTAAAAATTCTTTTTATAGATTTATTACTTTGACAGTAGGTATCAAAAATTTGTTTTAACGCACAGACCAGAAAAAACCAGATGCGAAACCTTTCTCTTAAATTACTTTACATTTTATCCACCAAATCCATTAAAATTATGTTATACAATTTATGAAGGAAAATTTAATGAAAAGTTATGGACAAAATTATAAATTAAAAATAAAAGAGGAAGGTGTCCCATCTGATTGTTAATTTATAAGCGCTAAAATAATCACATTAAAAAAATTATTGTTAAAAATGTACGATGACAAAAAGACATGATCAGCAAGTATATTGTTACATAATAATGAACTTTAGTCAACGAACTAAAATGGTAATTATTTCTTGATTGATGACATAGGTAGAAAGGTTTATAAAAAAACTTACCACATGCGTTTTGGTCTAACTGCATACTAGTAGAATGAGTGTCATATTCTTTTTTCACTGTACTTAAATCTATAATAGAAAACAGAAATCATGTATTTTATGAAATATATGAATGTAAAGAACTAATACAATATACATAAATATAAAAACTTGCAACTTAAGATCAATACTAATAATAAATAAAGATAAATTCAAAGTACTGATATTATGATATATATTATATATTAAATATCATAATAATAATAAACACTCAATGTTTATAAATTATACAAAATATTTTAATTACATTCATAATTTTTATTAAGTTAAAATTATTTACCTTGGGATGTTCCTGGAACTGGGTCAACAGGCTCTTGTTTTATTTCCATTCCATTTTCTGTATACTCTTCTTCCATGTCTTCGTGATCAGGTATATCATCTTGGCTAGGAGAATCTAAATGTCTAGGTGCAGCTGCAGCAGATTCTGATTCTTCAGACATGTTCAATTCTAATAAATCTGGTGGATCACGGCCACTTCCTACATTATTTATATTATACTTATACTTTTAATTCTATTTAACAATTATATTGTAATTTCACAATATATTATTATTTTCAATAAGCTTACCTGCGCTTGTACCAACTGGCGTGGATGCTCTACTATCATCATTATTATTATCATTTGGCCTAGAAGGTGAGTTACTACCAGTAGATAATTTCCTGGGGCGTCCGCGTTTTCTCTTTGGTGCAGTCAGAGCAGATCCTAATAACGGGTTCATTGGGTATGACAAATGTTGACGCTGTTGATCGTGAAGTGGATGAGATGGCATTGGCCTTTTCATAGGCAAAGGACTATGATTGTGTATGCGTTGAAGTTGAGGCACGTGAGCCATTTGGTTATTGTGTACTGGTGAAGAAGATGGAGATGATGAGTGAGACTGAAGAAGAGAAGAAGCTAATGAGGGTAAGTCACCACGATCTTCATTGACCTCAGTTAAACCTTTGATTCGCAATGATTCTGCCACTTTAAGAAAAGCTGCCAATCTATCTTGATCAACACTAACCTAAATAAATGAAATAATTTGTAAGTTTAAATTTGTTATTAAATTATATGAAACAATTTTCAACAACTATTTACCTCGCCTCTGTACATAAAGTCTAATAAAGATCTCATGTCAACTAGTGGAACATCTTTGAGTATTACAATTGGATGTCTATCAGGGTGTCCAACAAAAAGTGTCTATATAAATAAAACATAAAATTAATATTTCGCAAAAAAAAAAAAAAGAAAGAAATAATTTTTTAATAAATACCTGAAAGTAAGGACTGCATGCTGAAAGAACCATTTTGTGAGCACGAAGCATTTGACCTTCGACAGCTAATGTCACATCTACAAATGCCTCGCTCGTCAATAGTTGATCGAAAACAGCAAGCAAGTTGGATTGATGGTTGTTCCATCGGAGGCAAAACCTCTGGGATTGTCCATTGTTTTGTGACATGTTCACTATGATTCATGTAAATAATTTTTAAAGCTATCTTGCTACGTGAATCAAATTTTGATCACAACACTTGATAGAAAAACACGCTTGAAAATTTCACCTGTAACAGATAAAATTGACTAATTAAATATTATTTAGCCTGAAGGTAACTAAATTTTGCTATAATAAACGTTGCAATAATAATACTTTTTGCTTATGCGCTGAGAATATATTTTTTATTATCGGTATGATAATATTTTATTATTATTCATTTATAACTACGAACAAAATAGTTAATTTCAGTTCAGTTTAAGACAAGTCCATTTGTTTTGTATTTTTAAAAATAAAAAGTAGACAGATAAAAATTTAATAACGAAAATTAATTACACAATGTTAGTTGATACAAATAAAGAATGAAACTATATTATAACATAATATAATATAATGTGTTAGTCATTATAGTTAGGACGATTTAAATGAATATAATAATTTATTTTTAACGGAAGTAATAGGTTTCCAATGTTCTCCTTTTGGTATTTATCTGACTTTTAATACTGACAGATAGGGGGACGATTATAAATAATGTAATGCGATAATTTTGACATTTTTAACCCCTATAGAATTGCTTATCGCTATAAACAGAGTACCCGTAACGTATTTGAGCATTATAATAACTACAGAACTAGATGCATATAATTATCCTTTATTTACTATAGCATGGTATAATCAATTTTAGTGAGAAAACGACTTTAGTTTAATGAATTTCATATTAAAAAGTATCTAAACTAAATTATTGACACATAGTAGGTATTTATTAAAACTGTATTTACTGATTACTCATTATCACTATTAGATTTTGTACAACTTTCTTTAAAAATATACACATTGATATATTGTTTTTATATTGTTTTAAAAACAAAAGTCAGTATTTTAACAAAATTTAATAGCCTATTACACCCAATGAAAAGACTATAACAAATAATAGATATTTACATAATATTTAATATTATAATGTTCCGTCTGCAACTATTATAACAATTGTACACTTATAGTACATTATTATTATGTATATTAAATAATAATACTTGCTACTACGATACCTATATATAATGTTATATATACCAGGTCATAAAACTCATTATAAAAAGAACCCGTCAACTGAATAAGAATTCATATGAATAGTTATATTAAATAAATTCGACATACAAAATATATAAGTTTACTAATAAGAATTCAATTTGAATTACGTGTCTAGAATTCGTTAAAATATAATATTATACATTTTTTCAAATAATTATACAATTAATAGACACCGCACCCGAATGTGCACATCACCAAATTTATAAGAGAATAAAATACTCTGGTTGAATGAAGATTTTTTTCTACTGTCATTTCAAAATGAAAAATATAAATTTTAAATTTTAACTAGGAACTTATCTCATCATAAAATAAAACTATGTAAAACAAAATTCTTCGATCGAGCACACTTCGATAATATCAAATATGTAAATTCGCTTTAATGTTGATTAAAAATAAACTGTAGTATAAGAAATAGATACGTAGATTCGTTATGTTAAGCGTGTATAAGACTGAGAAAACACCGTCGTCTTTTAAACTAATTAAATTATTTATTAATAAATTGTATTATAATGTAAGCTAATGTTAGTTAGTGAGACCAATACATTTTAGTTGATCGATTTTATGAATTCATTTAGTTTAATAAACAAATAAATAACTGAAGTTTAATCGATAAGTATTCGATTAAATAATAAACGCGATATTTAATATGAAAATTAAGGAGCTATAGATTGTAAAAATTAATCAACTATAACACTTAACATTAAAAATATTAAATAATAGGTATAATGTAATTTGTTTATGATTGTATGTATTAAAATTGAAAATTAGAAAAAATATGTCTAATAGCTCATTGATATGAATAAAAATATTATCCATACATACTACATAGGTATAAAGTCAAATAGACATATCTACATCAATTTAAATATTAAATCAGATAATTTTTATTCAATAATAATATAAAATAATATAATATATAATATAATGTACTCATAGTTAACAAAGTAGGTAAATAATTATGCTTGGGAATTTGTATAAATATGAGCAAGATCTTTAAACGTTTTAACTTTAAGACAATCGGAAAAAAATAAGATCAACGACAAAAAAAAACGCTGTTTAAACTAGGCATACCTATTTGATTGTAATTTAATGTATTTAAAATTTTATTTAATGAGTAAATTAATAAAATGTAAAATACCGGAATATTTAACATAATATTATTTAACAGTTTTGCACAGACTCAATTATTTGTTACTAATGTTAAAGTTAATTGTTAAAAATATTTGGTTTAGGGTTTTATATTTGTACAGAACTATAAAAATTATTCTTATTATTATTATTATACACATAATACATCACTAAGTACCAAATATGTTTAAGAAATTAAATATTTTGTTTTATTTATATTTATTATTATTTAAACATAATATAACAATAATACAATATATTATGTATGAAATTAGTACCTATATAAAATAACTTAATTATAGAATTTTAATTTACTAAAATAATATATATACCTATGAATAATTATATTATATTTAATACAGACAAGGGAAAATTTTCATTTTTTCATTGAGTTTGTAAGTTGATTATTATTTGTAAGATTACACGTACAAATAGAGCATATTATAGATATTAGGTATAAGGTAATTAATAAAAGCATATTATCTAACAATAGAATAGAATATTCAGCAATAAAATATAAAATATAACAAACAAAACTGTTAAACGAGGTTTATTGAAAACGTAAAGTTCAATAAGACAATTATTAGTATCAATGGCCTATATTTAAATAATATATATATATATATATATATATACAATATTGTGTATTCAAATTATGCAAGTTTTATGCGTAGAATAATTTGATCATTTGCCAACATAAGAGTACGGGGAAATGATACGATATTAAATTTGAAATAATATTCTAGTTTATTTAAGTGTAAAACAAATTTGTTGAACACATTTTTATTTTATCGGGACGGATTTGGTAGTAATCTAAATGCAGAGAACCGCAGATAAAAACGTTATCATAATTATATAGCTATATTCAGGGATGGGTGGTCGAAATCCATTCGACTGAAGTATTTTAAACGCACATTAATCAATGATCACTAAACTAGTGGCAGTTTTTGTATTTCGTAATCTGGAAATTTAATATGTTTTCATAAATCATTTTGTATAACAGACGCTGATAATAATATTTCGAGTAAACTATACTGATGTTCATTCAAAGTTCATTAGATAAAAAAATTAATTAATCATTGGATAGTATTGCTGACAAAACTCATTAAATTACAGTGTCCCCGTAATCATAATATTTATCTATCAAACCCTTGAGAAAATAAATTAAATGTTTTAATTGTTTACCATAATATAACTCTAGGTTAATTCTTATTTTTAATTAAAAAAAAAAAAACATTACGATTATAAGAATTACTGACATTGATGTAATTTTCAAAATAACCATAATAATAATAAGCATTACATATTTAAATACCTATATAAACATTTAATGTAAGTAATGATTTATTTATTATAATGATATCAGTAAAAAAAACAACCATAAATAATTGTCCTACGTTACGATTCTTATTAGCAAAGAATAATTAATTTGCATCCTTCGGAAAACGCCGTATACAAAAATATTTTTATATGTTATTACAGGAGGATATATTATTACCAATTAGGTATAATATTATATATAATCTAGTATTATATAATTTAAGAATATTCTCCAATTTCCTCGTTCTAGTAATGAAATACGATCATTTTGTTATTTGGCACAGTGTAGATTCCAAGAACAATGTGAAATATATAAAAGAAAAACCACGAGTTCATCAGAGTAATATACCAAACAAATTTAATAAAAAATACAACAAATAACTTTATTTCGATTCAAACACGTATTGGTTTGTTAAAACAATGTCTTTTGTGTAATAAATATTATTATGTCGTCAGTTATACCATACGTAACCATGGTGTTATAGTAGTACCTTTACTTGTAAATAGTAAAAATTGTTTTCCATAAAAACCTCAAACTAAGAATATTGCCTTACAAAAAATTCTACTATCAAATATTTAACCTTGTTTTATGTTTTTATAGCACCTATACTATATCAAATAAAATTATTAAATACATTCGTGAGGACATAATTCATCAATTAACGTACCTACAATAGAAATGGGCACGTTTAGGATTTGTTATTAATTTTCTTAATAATTCACCTTCAAACAAATTGCATTTTGTAAAACATCACTGCAGCATGATAATTAAATTCTGAGATAATAATAAACTAATGATTCGCACACATATACTGATTAGTGGTCATGTAGGAATAAATTAATGCATTCATAAAAATATAGGTAATGTCTATATTGTTTGAATCGCAAGTTTTCAACGATTTATTACTATACGTTGGATATATTTTCTTATGATGTAATGCTGTTTAAAATGTATATATAGGTAGAACATAATGTTATACATTATTATTGTTTATATAATAATAATTTAGTGATGAAAGAGATTTGCACCACATTCGATTTTAACGATTGTTTTTCAGGTATATAATAAATTGTGTATGCCGTTTATGGTAACGGACGTTACCACCGGATTTCTTTCGTTCTAACACACACGACGCGTGTAAAATATAGGAAATAATACCGTATTATTATGGTCATTATCATTACATTATACATCACACACATGGTATATTGTGCGGTTCGATTTCGTATCATCTGTCAATATTTACGATAAGTTCTGCGAGTATTTGTACATTGTACTCATCGTTACGCATTCGGTGGTCGGCGGTCTACTGGGTGATATTTTCCATCTGACCGGACCGTCGACTATTATATTATATTGTGTATCGCATGCGGATTGCGATGTTTTATACTTTGGGTGGTGGCGAAAAAAAAAGAATTGTACGGGGCCCGAGGAGAACGAACTATAACGCCTCTTCGCGACCGCAACCGAATACGTTCACGTGAAAATAACAAACATGTATATTACGGGTATAAAATACGATATAATATACAAAAAATGTTCTGTGCGCACACGTTTATAAAAGAGTTCACGGCGGCGGGCGCGTCTTACGTACGATTGGCCGTGCTCGCGGGAACCCGGGTGTACCGTTAAACGGCGCGGTCGCGGCGGTGTCCTCCGATAGGCCCTTCGACCGTTCGGTTTTATATTGGCAGGTTACAGGTAGGTAGGTACCTGTGCGATGTTATCGCGTGTGTGTGTGTGTGTGTGTGTGTGTGCGCGTGCATGTGTTATACTGTTTTCGTAATACTGTCACGTCTTTCGGATAATGACGAAACAATAATACGAAAAAAAAAAAAAAAAAACGTAAAACGATAATAACAATAATAATAATGACGAGAAAAAAAAAAAAAACTTAGAAGATAAACAATAATAAACGATATGAAAAATCCCGTGCAAACGTGAAAAAATACAAAATAAATCAAGGGAGGGATACGAGTGCCCGCGTATAATTTGTGGCGAAATGCATTCCGCGCAGTGTTGCCATTTTCCCTTAGCGCACCGCCCCTCCCGACGACTAGCCTCACCCCCCACCGTGGCGGCGCGTTACCCCTCTACCAGCACGGTGGGATGAAATAAATAATAAATTATAATAATCGCGTAGTGTATACATTTTCAAAGCCGGAGCGGAGAATTGGGCGCGCGACTGTCGTCGTCGTCGTAATAATAATTCATTAAGTGGCTGCAATAATATAATATAACATTCAGGATTCCTGTGTCGCCCCACGTGCACAATACGCACAATATATTATAATATTATTATTATTATACGAGAGAGATTATAATATATTATTATTATTACGAGTAGAAATGGAAAAAAAAAAAAAACGTACACACATATTATTGTATACGCACTCAAAGATAACGACGACAATAACACGCATGTAACATATAGATAGGCACACTGCAGACTTATTAATCTAAATGATGTCACGCGAGCCGCCCGGCAGAGGAGCTCTGGCAAAAGGGGTTAGACGGAGGAGAATATTATGATGACGACGAGAGGAGTCAACGACCCCGTGATGCGAGAGCGACTTACGTTTATTATTATACACGCGCGGTTAATCCATGTATCCGGTGATGCACGGCGTGCGTGTGCCGCCCAGTGGACGCGAGATGGATCCGAAGTGCGAGCGAACAAACCGATTTCACGAGACGACGGCGAACAGTCGCACACGCGTAAGCAGACGACACTGAACGACGACAATGTGGTAACGGCAGCCGGTGGACGGACGAGGAGCAGCGACGGCGGCGATTCGTTTTCGGAAAAATCGAGTGCCGCAAACGACCGCGACAGTGAGTGGTGTGTGTGTGTGTGAGTGCGTGCGGGAGAGACGTAGGAAAAGTAGAGGGAGGGGGAGAGCCACGGAGATAAACGGAAAATCTAAAAATGGTAGTACAATTTTCTCGCGTTTTTCTTCCACTGTACCGTACACGCGCGCGCAGTGGGGTTGCGGTCAGGTGGCGGCCATGACTGCTGCTGCTGCTGCTGCTGCTGTCGTCGTCGGCGGCGGCGACGGGTTCTCGGCGGGTACGACGAGTACAACTGCGCGCGGCGCTCGACGAGCAGAGTGGAGTGGCGCGCGCGCCGCCACGTTGAGAGCGTTTAGCCCCCGCGCGCCGGCACCACCGCGGTCACCGCTACTCCAATATTATATGCTTTATACACGTACATAATATATAATATTTACGCGCGATGCGGTGATCGCGCGCGCGCGCGTGTGTACGAGCGCTGGCTATGGGCTTGGCACCGCGGAGGGGGGGCGCGGCTCGGGGGGGAAGGGTGCGGCGGCGGCGTCCCCCACCCCGTGCGGCACCGCCCGGAGCACAGCGACGAGGGGAACGTCTGCTTTGTAAAGCGCGCCCGAGCTCTCCGGCGGCGGGGCCCGCGAACGAGTTAACAACGTCAAATGACTCCGATGGCGAAATGGGCACACGTGTTACCCTCGCGCGCACAACTCGCTATAATATTATAGCTCGCTGGTCCTACACGCACGCGCACGACCGCCGACTGACGGACAGCCCGCGCCGCCCGAGAGTAGGCACGTTAACGGAACGATTTCATACATGTATATTATAATATATACGCATAGTGTGTGTGTGTGTGTGTGTGAGGAGGAGGTCGAACCGTCATCGTCATCATCGTCATCGCCGCGCATATTGCACACGTAGGGAAAATCGTCATCGTAACAATATAAATATATAATATTACGATTATTATATTGTATTATACCGCCCGCAGAGGCGCAAAACGGCGCGTCGTTGGCATCAGCAGTGCGGTTATATCATCATCGACGTGCCCCCTTTTTTTTCGGTACACATTTCGAAAATCTAGGACATTCCTAAAAGTATACATAATATACGCGATATTATATTTTATGACGGTAGGTATACCTACGCCTATTGCAGTTGCTGCGCGTTATGTCCCGCGAAGGTTTTGTTAAGTTGGTCGTCTTCAAAATGTCGCGCCACTCCTCTCAATCCACCGTTTTTTCCGTTCTGCTATAATAATATTATATACCTAGTCGCAGTGTTATACGCCGTCGGTAGTAAAATCACAGAAAATTCCATTCCGCCGATTTCCAGATACAACAATATTATAATAATAATATAATAATATCTATATACATATATTATAAGTATAATACATGCAACAACGTACCTATCTACGGCATTTTATGTAGAATCACAATATATAGGTACCTACCTATTATAATTACTATATACAAGTATACACGGTATATTTAATTATAATAATAATAATAGTAATCATATAACATTAACAACATTACGATTATAAATATATATATATATATACCTAATAAATGTATGTGAAATACAGCGAAGTCAAAACGGACAATCCACGCATGGTCACGAAAATACGTTTTTGTTGAAAACTCAAGAATATTTTATAATTTTTCTAATATAATATTATTCCAAACACCGTATTAAACCTATGAGTTTTGTTCTTTCGAATATACCCACCCTACCGATACAATTACTTATAGTTACTATTAGTTAAGATCAAAACCTATAACCGGACTATAATTTATTTTATATCAATATCTATTAGGAAACATTATCATTATAAATCGTTTAATCATTCATTATCTGTGTCATGTACATAATATTACTTATACATTTTGTAAAATACTAATTATAATCACATTTAAACGGTTAAAAGTATTTAAGGATAAATAAATACTAAATAGCGGACTTAAAATGTTTAGTTTTCCTTTTAAAAAAATTAAGCACACATGTATTACATGTTATGTACATTAAAAACCAACATATTTCTTCCCCTCGAATACACTATAAACACTATGGTAAATATAAGCGGTTATATTTCACATACATTACACAGTAGGTGGTATAAAACATATGTACCTACATATTTAATATAATAATTTTTATAATATATTTTGAATTAATAAAATGTTATTAAAAACTGAAAAAGTTAAAATTGTTAAAATTAATTTCAAGTTTCAACATGAAAAATTAATTTAGAATTTCGGAATTTTTGAAATTTGAAGCCAAGGAATTAAGTTTAAGCACCAGTACAAGTTTAACATGCGGGTGTTAAATTAACTTGAATCAAGTTTAAGTTTGCATAATATACATAATACAGATTACAAAAACCTGTACAAGAGTTATAATATACAAAACATTAATTAAATTGCAACATTATAATGTAAGGCAATAAAAAAAAATACCTTACTTTAAATGTTAAAACATATTAATGATTTAATATTATTTTTGTAATGATTACAACCCAATTGTAAATTGTATTTTTATGTTTATAATCTAATTTAAGTATTAATAAATCAATTGAATACCATTAACTATAATAAATAAATAAATAATATTTTTGGTTATTTTAAAATAAACTAAACGATGTGATATAGTTTTTAATAAGTAGAATGTTTAGACGTTTTCTTACACTTAAGAAAAAAAAATTATAATCAAAGATTTTTTAAAGGATACAAGGTCGTACAAATATAACAGATAGAAATGTTGAGGATGATTTCACTCGTATCTTTCAAGTGCGTTAAAACAATTCAAGTTGTTTTTTAACTGTTAATAATTTATTAAGTGGTTAATTTGTCGATTGTCATAAGTCAAATGACATATGCAACAAAGCTTAAAAATAAATAATTAAAATACAATTTTAAATGTAAACTCAAATGAGATATAGTATTAACGGATAAACTGGATAATTTAATATACCGCAAGACACTGATAAGACGTTATTAATGAATTCTATAAAGAATCAAAAGAAAAAAAAAATTGGAGTTCAATTCAAATAGATACATAAACTCGAATACAAATATGGCAGAGTTGATGTATTGTAATGTAGAACTGCCCTCGGCGAAATCAATAGAATACGCCACGAATTGTGGTTGGTCGATCCCTTTTTTTTTTGGGTAGGAATGTTTTCATACGACATTTTCGCGGTACCCTTTTAACACCCTTGCATATACCCTAACCGACAAAATGGCCGAGCCCCGTTTTACCTGATCCACCAATGGATGGTTCGCCAGGCATACCGTCTATTGCGCAAGTACTTTGTTAACATGTATATATATATTAAATTAAATTATATATTTAATTCAAATCATCATAGTAAATTTAATACCAAATATATATTACGTACCTATACCTACATTATGTAGGTATGTTAAGTTACTATATACATAATACATAACATCCGTTTATTTATAAATACACCCATCAAATTAAACATATTTATTACGTCATATATAGTCAAATAATTTCAAGATTGCAGTAGGTAGTTATATCAAACATTTTTATCAATAATATTTTATCATTCATATCGACTAATATAATATTATTTTAAACAGATTTAATAGTCTAGTGAAATGGTATTAAAATTTACCTATTCAAACATTATATCAATGATATACATTATATTATATTATTATTATCAAATAAAACGAATAGGAAAAACATTTGAACCCTAGTGATTTTAAATCACTGGAACATTTTTAACATTAAGATATAGGTAGTAACAGTAAAATTAAAAATTAATTTTAATAGCTACATAATATAGCAAATATTATAACGTTTCATAAACACTAAACAGAGTAACTTTATTATATCTATACATTTTTATTTATAAGTATAATTTATTAAATTATTACTTACATTTAAAAGTATACATAAATAATACAAACACGTATTATAATAAATTATTATCCTAATAAGATAATGTTAATGTTTAATAACTAAAAAACTTCATTACCTAATATAATAGATGTCATGCTTGTTTTGTTTTTTCATATGTAATAAAAAAATAAGAGTTCTTTAACATTTAATACGTCCTATGTAACTTGCAGACAATTTTATATTTTCTATACGTTTTTACAGTTTAAAATATAAAAATGAAGAACTGTTGAAAGTTTCACTATTTAACCAGTTGCAATTGAATGTGCCAAACGATTACGAGTACCGGTAATGACCCTTTAGGCTTGGGAAAAGAACACGCGTGTGTGACCTAAATAGTAAATACACATAATATACATGTATCTTCTATTAGAGGTATCAACCATCAGTCATCATACTTCGGGTTGAAATGATGAACAAACGTTTTACATATTTTTCAATAAATATTAAAAACAATTTAGTGAGAAAATCAAAATTAATTGAAATTCGATAACAAAGCAACAATACAATATTTCGTAATCAAGTAGATATTATAATAAAAAAATACTACATAAATATTAGGTTAATGACTGGGGCGGGTCATCCTGAAATTTAAATGGAATAATAATAAATTGTATTTTAACAATTATTCTGACCGAATTTTTGAATTACCAAAAATGGTCAAAATTTTATTAAAAACGAGTGGCTAGCTTATATTCATATTATCACTGTTTTTTTCTTGAAAATGTCTGCTGTAATTACATTTTAATATTTACTTCTTTGAAATAAAATAGCTTGCATTTTCAATACTTAAATAGAAGCATATTGTATAAATATTAAGTATATCATTATAGCTGAATACTCAAAATATATTTTTTAGCACCAAAAATAAAAATAATATCCACAATAAAGCAAACGGCTTACACTTAGAATCATATAGTAAAACGACATGATGCAAATTACAGAAAAGAGGTGTAGCCAGTAAATTACTTGTTGGTCATCTTTGCCGCAAAACGCAAATCATTGTATTAAACTATTATTATTTTAAATTTGATTGCGACTGGAGTTATATGGACTCGTATGTTATGTACTTATGTGCCTAATATACCACATAGAAGTGATCATATTAATGATATTAGAATTTTAATTCACATTAGTCAAATAAAAATGTGATTCAATATTATTACTGAAATACGAAAAAAATCTTAATATAAAATATTGTAAACTCATTAGAAGTTGGGTAATAAAGTATAGTTAAATATCGTTTAAAATTATTATTTAAACAATAAATTGGAGTTTTAAATATTGTTTTATTTATAATGCACTAATGCGTTTTATATAATATACACCTTTAGTTAATACAGTAAAACAGTATACCACAGTGACCGGCAAGGTATATTAATTATATTAATTATTAAGTTAGAGTTAGGTACATTATGATTAATTAAAAATCTTTGAAGTAAAAAATTAAAAAATAAAATTAATTAATTGTCGACATGTTTAAAATGTAATACTAAACTCAATGTAGAAACATATTATTTCAAATATTATAAAATCTAAATACTTGAAAAATCCTGTTGCGTTTAAACTGCGGGGGAAAAGTTTCGACGAGATAAATAGCTTCGGGTTTGGGACTTGGGCACAAAAAAACTAATATTCATCATGAAGTATACTTAATAGGTACACAAAAATAATGGTTGTACAAATTAACTTTAATACTTAGTATCATAAATGTTACTAGATTTCTGAACTTTTAAAATAATTACAATTTGGACCATATTTAAATTATATTATACCATTAAATAATATCTTATCACATTGATCAAAATTAAGAATAAAAAGTAGTACAAAATCTAAAAAATATCAAGTTTAAATGTTCAATAAAAAAAATATTACGTAATATAATCTGTTTTAAGTAAATATAAGTGCTACGTATACATCTAAATAGTAAACCTAATGTAAAGTATATACATAAAATTAATAGAATATTGACATTTGTCTAAATAATTATATAATAAATTATGTTTTTTATATGAAACAAATTATATGTGCGTAATAATATTATATCATAAATCAAATAATTCAACGAATTTTCTTTATGCCATATTAAATCAAGAAATTTGAAGTTATTAGCATAAACTATTTTTTTATAATACCTATATAATATAGTTACCAAGCAATAAGTACTGCAGCACATCTTTGTGGTGTCTTAAATTGTAATTTAAACTTTCTTAATATGTTTAGTGAACATTTATAAACAAAAGAGTTAATGTCATCAAGAAAGGTTATGTTTAATACATTCCAGGAAAAGGTCTAAATTAAATAAGCTATTTATTAATAATTATTTTTATTTCAAAATGAGTTCATAATTAAGGTATTTAAGCGGAATAAATTATTATTGAGATAAACATATTAAGTGATACATTAAGGCATTGTTTTCTTTTAATAGCATTAAAGCGATGATCAAAATTATCATTAAAATACAACAAGGAAATAATTCAAACTATGATTAAATTTAATCTAAATAATATTAAATAATTATCATACTAATAAACATACCTCAGAATTCAATGGAACTACAACAAATTGAGAAGGAATATATTTTTTTTTCAGATTTATACATCAATCCAGAATCCAGATAGAACTAGGTACGTTATTTTATTTTAGTGTTGCATAGTTACGAACTAGCAAAGGATTATACAAATTAATAATAATATAATATGTGCCAATATAGGTAAATGATGAATGATTTAAAAGTAAAATTATAAAAAAGTTGTTTACCTATATAATATATCAGCGTATTATGATCATACAAATAAATCAAGTAATTCAATAGATTTGAACTCAGAAAAATAATAACAGCAACAATAGCAACATTTAATAATTAAAAATAAACATTAGCATAAACAATGGGCAATTTATTTAGATTAAAAATACAAAATTTAAGGTACATTATGCAGTAATTGTATAATAGATGAACGAATTTGTTTGCATTTACTATTTGTGTTATACAAACAGTGAAATACTTAATGACAAAATATCATTCCTTGTCACTTTATGTAGTGGTTTATAATTGAATTCAACTTTCAACCTCTAAAAACAACGTGAATTATTAAATTCCCTAATGATATATTTTTTTTTTTTTATGAAAATCGCTGTAGATTTAGCTAGTATACAAAGGTATATAATATGATACGGCAATGTTTTAACAATTTTAATAATGCTTTTTAACCGCAAAGCCATATACAAATATATAAATATATAGCAATGCCTTATACAGAATATATTTTCATATTAGAATAATTCTCAACTGAACAATTTATAATCAGTCTGCAGAGACTATATGTGTAAAAGGTACATTTTTTTGAGGCTTATCAGTAGGTAATACATGTACAACATTCCGCATATAACCTGCATGCGTACACGCAGTGAAATGGTAGTACTATATGCGATTTTAGCGCGAAATGTTTTGCCGCAATACTTATATATACGATTAGCCGGAATTACAATTCGAGGCGAGTGTGTTTGGCATGTCTATCGACAACGTTACACTTATACATATTGTTTGTTTATAATTTTTTTTTCAGAGTTAAAATGCGTTAAAATAAAGACTACCGGGTGAAAAAAAAACGCACAACACACACACACACGTACACGTATAAAATGAAGCAATGTGCCATTTTCACAATAACGTCAACTGGGCGAGGCGTATAAAAAATAATAAATACTCAGAAGAAACGTGATGAAAACCGTCGTCGGGGTGATCATGAAGGCAAAGCGAAACACGACGTCCAAGGTCGCGCGCCGGTACGCAGCGGATCACGATATATTATTATTATTATTGTTGTTGTCATAACGTGCGCCTGTCCCGGTGAAGGCGGCGCGCGGTTCGCGTGCATGGGGAAAAACACAAAATGAAAACTTCGCGCGTACCTACACTTGGCGGATTGCGCGCAGAAGCGGCGGCGACGAGGTTGTTTTCTTCGCTACATGGCCGTCGTCACACCAACGTGTGGTGGGTGGGGTCTCGCCGTATTGCAACAGGGTGGAAAAAAATCCGCCTTGCAACACACGCCGAGATGAGCCGCACACGCGGTAAACCCACCGACGCTCGCCGCGCCACCGTGGCAACAGTGTGCGAGCCGCGAGGCCAACAAGTGGGTGCATCGTAACGCGCGGACGACAGAGCGTTCACACACTCACACACGCGCGCGCGCGCACGCCTCGCTCCCACACGCACGCACGTACCCCGCCTCACCCCATCTGCCACCACCAATCCTCAACTTTCAAGCTCTATGTCCTTCACGCGGAACACAGACGTATTTTGTATGCGCACACGTAAAATTTAGTGCGCTTTTACATCGTAATATTTTAAACGTATACGACGATGTCTTGAATCCTCCGCCATATATCTATAATAATAGTAAGCATACAGCAGAAAACGTTCCGGTTTTTATATTATATATTGTCATTCCAAAGTGCACCGCCCGGTGCGGGTACGGCCGCGGCGCGATTAATGCTGTTCGAAAAATTACATCACGCGGAGAAAACCGAAATAAAAAATAAAAAAAATAAAAACATAAGAAAACCACTTCTCGAAAGATTTTGTACTCACGGCATGTACAACAGGCCGGCGCACACAATTATGCAAATACGAAAATACGTTCAAACCCTTTTTATTATCTCTCTCCGCTGCTCTTCTTCTTCTTCTCTCACCGAAAATATCCTAAATAGTTTTGAGGTCACGCTGTGGTCGGACGGACGCCGACTACTTACGACAACGAGGCGGACGGCGGACGGGTGTGGTGGCGCGGGGTGGGGCGGGTTATTACACGGGCTGCAACGGTGGTATCGGCGTGCGGACGAGTGGGTGGGCGGGCGGGAGCGAAAGAGACGGAACGACAACGAGTGAGAGAGCGCTGGTGGCGACACGTGGAACCGAGTTCGGCCTTCCCGTAGCGGACCGCGCTCGATGTACGCGCAACGCGTCCTTAACTCCGAACCCCTTCACCCGCGCCGCACCGTCGTCGGTACCCGATGCACAGCCAACAGCACGGCACCACCACTACCACCACCCCTGGCCGAGCGCGCGGGTGGGCGGCGGCGGCGCGGGCGCGGCGAGCGTTCACACACACGCACAAACATGGTACACTTGCGCGCGCGTTGCACACACACGAAACTCACACGCGCGCGCCCGTACGCACGGGGTGGGGGACGCGCTGGCAACAATGCGTAACAGATCGGCCAGCGTACGAATCAAGGTCACCACACCGCCCTATTCAGCTTTATATACAGGGTGTTTTCATCGTGTCACAAAAACCTTGCTCGACTGCAAGAACGCGGTCCTCAACACACTCGCCTACTGAAAACTATTATAATAATATGGTTATCCGTATTTTTCCAAACACGCATCACCGACAAGACCGCCCGTCATCGATTTCCATCGTATCGGTTAATAATTTTTTGTTGTACTGCAGTCGCCTAGGTATATATCGTATTCGTTATCAGCACGACCGAGACTCTAATCCGCCGTGTATTATAATATTATAATACTCATCAAACGATTAGGTACAATTATGACGTTCAATTCAATAACATTATAATATAATAGGGGTACGTACACGGTTAACGGTTCGATTCTCATCATAAGACGTGTATCCAAAAGTATATATGTAATGTTAATGACTTTACGATTCAACACTTATGGTAGAAAAAATATATTGCCCTGTAATTTAATATTATCACTTAAATCTCTGGTTACTGATATTTAATACCCAAGTTCAAGAGTACAATAATAACATACATAATGAAAAATACGATTAAAATATTTGTTAAAAAAACCCCGATTAAATTAATTCAATGTAAGAAATCAAATATTACAATGAAAACATAAAAGTATTTAATATTATGTTGTTCGCTTAGAAGGGTGGAAAAATATAATCATGATAAAATATTTGTCAAGGGAAAAACAAGTACTGGTAAACCTAACACCTAAGGGAAATAAATAATATTTCAAAAATTAAACATTCCATACATAAACCATTTCGGCAGATATAAAAAGTATTTAATCACAAAAATTAGAAGTTATATCAGTACATAATTATATATTAAAACACGCACGTAAAAAACCATCGTCGTTAAAAAAAACCGCTGACACGTTGTAAAAAATTGTATACAATGGTGGTTCAAAACGTATACTACAAATCTAATTTAATATTATGTACAGTAATAGTGGTCGTCATTAAGAGTATTTTTAGTTTTTAAACAGCCCCTATCAAGTTTATAGGGTTGAATAAACTCCGGTCTCCGGGTATTAATAAAACCACCCTCATATTTCTTTTTTTTTAAAGCATTATCAACTCAATTAAGCATTTCTTTAGGGGCTTTAAGACTGCCGTATATAAAATGTAACAATATTCAATATAAACATAATACGTATAATAAGTACCTAATAAAATCACAAATTGAATGGATATATCATCGTAGTATATACTTAAATTAATTAAAATTATATTATATTATATAGATCTGAGATTTATATGTAATAAGAATTTATATTAAATACATAATATAGAAAACATGACTAAGCACCTAGGCAAAATATGGAAATTATATATCTACAATTACGTATAGGTAATATAAACAGTGTAATTAATATACATATTAAATACAGCATTTAATGCAATAAAATGTATTGGATGAAGTTTTCCACAAAGCGATAAACGACAATTCCAAAAACAAACGAAGAGTTTAGAATTTTAGTTTTAAAATATTTTAGAAACTATACGCCTCCGTCATACGGATATGTGTGTTATGTATTTAGTGGAATGAGGACGTTGACCCGGGCAGCGCAGCCGAAACGTGAGAGGTAATGACGGTTGTATTTCTGTTGATTTATTTAATAAAATCATCCTAATAATATAAATATTTTCACGTATGCTGTGCATATAAAAATTAAAAATATCTACCCTTTAGAAGAAAAAAAAATATTTATAATGACAAACGGTCGATGTTTTGTACCATACTGTATAATGAGTACTGCTAGTTTTCCACTGCTGTTTTTTCTCTCGCTCGTTCTCACGACGTGAAGGGGGCACACTAGCTGTGTTTCAGTGCTACCACTGGCGTGGTTTGTGACTTTCGGGGTCGAAGACCCGGATTATGAGCACAAACACTGTGATATGACGGTTGAGTAATTTCAGTTGTGTGATAAATGTTTAGAGATAACTGTAAATCTGTATAAAACCACGGAATATTTATATTATTTTCACTATATTATATTCTTTTTTCCGTCGAGTTTATTATTATTATTATTGTAACACCTACTTAACTACCAACATGGACGCATTATTGCATGCAAAGGGAAACGATAACGTTTTCCCAACTTAAAAACAAAATGTGGCGGGATGCCAACCCGCGGGGCACACATAAATGAAGACGGTTAAATGCATGCGCACACCAGCATATTATTTTAACAACGAATGCAATTATAGCGCATAGAAGGGTGTGGTGCCCCTTAACAAAATGTAGTGGCCTCTTGTACACTATAGGGGGGAGTGGGCGTTTGGCACTAAAAATGAAACAATATTCTCCTACCCGTATATGAGCATAGTCGTGATTATTATATACACGGACACGGGCTTCTCCTAAGTTTGCCCTCACAATATTAAAAATGAAAAAACTCCTTCGAGTAAGCTTTCACTGGGCAATTCACATCAATTAAATCTCATTGTACGCATTTTGAAATGTTAATAACGCTTGAAACATTACTTACACATAAATGACAAAAACTTCCCATTAAGTTTTTAACTATGTACGACAGAATTGTATATTTTGTTTATTTCAACTATACGCCCGGTCTTAAAACTTTTAAAGAAGTACTACCATCTTAAATACAAGTAGAAAAAAATTGCCTATTATGTAAAATAGCACGTACGTGACTAATGAATAACACACGTAACAGGTGGAGAGAAAAAATTGCGCGTGCATGTTTTTTCTATTTTAGATGTGTATGTGTATACAAATGCATCATAACATACATAGGTGAATAGATATATTATATGTTTGACAACTCGGAGTAAAAATTGTAGGTGTAATATGCTATAAATATGATATGTAGAGTCTACTAATTATTATTTATTTGAATTTGAAAGCGGAATCATAATAATCAAGTTCGCAGACATCCTTGATGTATTCTAAATATTTTCCTAACATAACTTTAAAAATGCACGTTCCATTGTTCGTAATTATCCATGTTAAATGAGCGTAATATTGTTCGAAAAAAAAATTGATCTATAATTACGACAATATTATTAAGTATACAATATTCTCAATAAATCAAAAATCAAATAAAAATTAATACGATAGTATACCAGCTACATAGATTACAGGAAAGTACGTCTTAATATCATCGCAATTCTATCTCGAAAGTTTCTCTAGACGACCTATGGATTTTTAGAAAATGAAACAAATAAAAAACGATTATGTTTTGTTTATAATGTACGATCGCCCATGACAAAAAATAATTCAGTAACAATATATTATAATGTTATGTGAACGCGACAAGCAGCAAGTGGCATTGTGTGGTTTGGCATGTGGGCTATCCCCGTATGGTATCTCCCATAGTCCCATCCAACACACGAGGCGTTTAGAAAAAAAAAAAAAGAAAGAAAGAAAGAATAACTTTATATTATTTATAGGGTGAATGACCCATGCATTGGAAACGGGGTTGGTTCGTATCAGGGCATTCACCCTTCGCCGTTGTTGGTTCGGTGCGGCCAGTAATTACAAGTGCCTCTGCGTGCGTGCGTATATTTATGTGTGTGAGTGAGTGAATGTATGGGTTTGTGTGTGTGTGCTGTATATACACGCGTGCGCTAGTGTATGTGTGACGTATATATATACATGCATGCACCGGCAACTGGTGACTGCGTGCGTGTGTGTGTGCGTGTGTACCTGTTGAGCGAGCATCACTTCACCGTGAACTTCACATACACATATACATACAAAACAACCTGCATATGGTCGTCACCGTAAAACCTACTTTCCCCTCAAAACCTATAATGCCGGTGTGCGCCAGTGTGTGGTGTGTTGTGTTGTGTTGCGATGAGGTAGAAGAATAAAAATAATAATAATAATAAAAAGAAAACACCACAAAAAATCGTGGAGAAACACACGAAAATTATTCTAGTACAGGTACGTACGCCTACGACGTTTCAAAAACGAATATTTTTGTTAATTATCAAAACAGCCGATTGAAATGCAAATTTTGTGTCGTTTTGGGAAGGATAGTGCGAACAAAAAAATAGTTTATAAAGAATAATAATTTAATATTACATATTATATACGTTTATGGCTAATTTATGATATTTCAAAGAAATACATATATTACATAAGTGCATACCTACTGTTTTAAAAGCAGAGTTAACCTATAAATAGAATATATATATATTATGTTATACAAACACTATACAGGAATATACGATATGATTTGCGTAAAGGAAAAATAAATGGCATTATAATAATATAACGATATAAGTTAACCGAGTAGAGTATGTATATAACATAGTGTATACTAACATCACAAATTATTATGTTTATTCGGTAGTTTTCTAAAATTGAATTCGTACCTAGTGACTGTGCGTTGTCGAGCGTTAAATTAAAATGTTTAGGACTAGTGATTTACATATTCAAAATATTCACCCCAATCGTCGTTTCCTGCTGAGGGTCAGCCTTTGTGCACGAACAGAGTATTTTTTTAAAAACCAGGAAGATTTTTAGGGCACAAATAAACGTGAAAACAACAGGTGTAAAATGACCCTATAAACAATGAAACGCGGGATGATTCCGCCGACATGGAACAATATGACGGTTAAGGGCCAGCGCCCCCCATTATAATAATATTTATAAATATATGTATATATTATTCAAACGGAGGGTCTTTAACCCCATGAACAACCACCCTTGTCCGGCTAACACAAACAGGTGCCTGGAAACCTGTTCCCACGTTACACACGGTTCCCATCATTCTCGCTAGGGGTTTTTTTTAGATGCAATTACATGTATTCAAATTAGAGAGCTAGTGATTTAATTCGTTTGGACAAAAGCCAAAACTCGAATAATAATTAACAGTAGTAGTGGATAAAAAAAAAAACCGTAACGGTTATAAACTATATGTTAATCGGAAAACGAACGGATATACACAAATCTATATGTAAGGAACATGATGGGTTTATTGATAAAAAAATAATTAGAAAAAAATCATATAAATTAATCAGGAATTAACTTGATTACAAACCAAAAAAATATATTATAGACGGTTATTCATATTTATTAATTAATAGTACCTACCTTAATAATAAAAACTAACAATTGAGTGGGTTACAAATTTTATTTTAGTAAATTCGGTTATGCATTTACCAATAATATAAAGTATAATTCAAAAACTGTATTATACTATACTATACTATACTATACTATACTATAGTGAATAGTGATATTAACTCTCATATTTCGAAAAGATTTAATTTTTTTGATGAACACGTGCACTTTAATTTTACATTGTAAAGCAGAATGTTTTCCGAGCTCCTACTTAGATGTATATACCTACATCACGTTTAATTTTAAATAAGTAGATATAGAAGTTATAATTTATATAGGTAATATATAGCCATATAGGAATGGATATTTCGTCACCGATAATTATTACACTATATAGGACATTTTATTTCAGTGAATTATATAACCATAGGATGATGTTTGATCCCTTATTCAGTTTTGAAGTACCTAATATATTATCTAAAAATTCCGGTAAAGCATTTGATACATTTAAAAATTAAGTTTAGCTTGTATAATATACTCTACACACATACTATCTACCAACTCCACGTCACATATTTTATTATATTAGTATATTATTTTAGATACTAGAAGTTTATAATTATTTATAATTATATTGTACAGATATTAGTATTATTATCATTTTAGTAAAAGTAATAAAAAAAGATATAAAATTCAATTAGAAAAAATCTAGCTTGACCAAGAAAGAATGAACTAATTTCGATACTTTTATACTAATATTTTCATACTATTTGAACGTAAATAAAGAAAATAAGAAAAATAATGATATCAAAACTGAGAGACTAAAGTCCTATAATCAATATACGTCCGGATCAAATGTCCCATTTTAATACCTATATGTAAACGTACAGGAGACAAAATGTATGTAAACATTTTTTTTTTTACAGTGATTCCATAAAGTGTCGTTTACTATCTCATTTATCTAAACTTTAAGTAATTAATAACTCGTTCAAAATTCAATAATTTGTATACAAAATAAATATTGCGACAAATATTTCACTAAGGATGATGAATATGATAAGATATTATAACAATGGGTATTTTAATTTTTCAAGTATAAAAAAAAAGGATTAAGCATAAATTTTACTATAACATATGATTCTACTTACTACGTAATATAATTAAAAATCTAGAAATTATAAAAACCAACACCTTATTTGATATAAGCTAATTTAGAGATTCTTTATTTAAGACAATTAATAGGAATTTATTATATTATTGTTAAAAAAACACAAAATATAATAGAGATAAAATATTTTAAAAATACATAATGTAGTCATATCTCTAAAATTGTACCTAATCTTTTATAGACATTGTTTTTTCTCTAATTTCAGTAATTGTTTAAGTATAAATATTATTGTAATTTAAAAACTGAAAATGATAATTTTTATGCACCGACTATTATTTATAGTAGGAGTTAGGACATGTTGTAAAATATAACATTTTTATCATTAGTCATTTGGGGATATAATAGTTTAAACGTTTAAGCAATATAAAAGATAAAATATTTTGAGCTAATGAAGCATCTCGTGAAACTGTGAAAGATCATTATAATATACATTTATATAAAAATTAATATGGCACCAAATTATTATCAACGAATAATAAACTAAAGTCAATCACACTTTATATAGACTATAGATAAGGAGATTATTATCAAAATTGTCAATAAACATATTAAATACAATATTAAACTATGAGTAGGTAATGAGTAATGACACTCATCCGTCTACGAGTAAGATTTTCACGTTTTACTGCTAATGAAATAGTTAGATGATATGACGTGTAAGCATTCATATGACTAAAATCATTTTTTGAACACCGAATCGTTGCACAGTATGATTATTTTCAAAGGAAATGTGTAACTAAAATGACGATAAGGAAGTAGCATTGTAAATTAAATAAATCGATCTTGTTATTTATCATACTAACACGGTGATTTTTGTATAAATGTAACAGATTTAGATACACTCGGGAGATAAGAAAAAAAAAACGAGCCACGTAAATGTCGAATTTCGAAGTTATTAAAAAGAACTACGACAAGCCTGTACGACAATAAATAATAATAAATAATATTACGAACGGTCGGGGGAAAAGAACGAAATAAAGAAAAACACACGACGTGTAAGTGCAATTAAATCGCGTTTATCGCGACTACGTTTCACAGAGCGGCTATTGCACTAGCGTGTGCGTGTCCCCGGCGGCGGCTGCAGCGTTCGGGGTTATTACGACGACGATCGTAAAACGATGTAGGTAATTCGTAAACTCCTCGCGACGGCAGCAGGCTCCTCTCGAGAAAACCGGCGACGGCGGCGATTGGAAACGGAAACCGTACTACAACAACGACGGCGTTTGTTACCGTCGAAGGGTTATTATACCAACGGCCCCGGGCACGACTTTTTTTTGTATTTTTTCGTCCTCGTCCTCGACAATAATAATAATATCATAACATTACAATATTATTACGATTATTACAGGCTCTGTCGTCGTCGTGGGCCGAGCCGATATGGCAACGCCGCCGCGGCCTCTCCCCCATAGCGCTGCGCGCATGATGATGATAATATTATATTATAGTCGCGCGAGAGGAATATAATATAATATATATATATATTATTATATACACATTATTATAGCGCTGCACGCGCCACTCGCGCGCACACACACACGAGCGCGCGCGCACAATATTCAACAATAATAATAGTTGTGCACTTTGACCAGTTTGCCCTATCGGGGAACGAACGACCGAGTGTGTATATTTAATAAGCCTCCCGTCGCCGACTATCCGACGTGCTTCACACGCTTTAAACTCGGCGGCGGCGATATCATCACTACCACCACCACCGTAGACGACAGCCGCCGACGTCATCGTCGAATCGACGCATAATTATTATATTATTATTATTATTATTATTATTATACAGGGCGAACACTGCGGCAGAAAATGTGGTTTTTTTACAACAACGCCCTTCGAGTTATGTATGTACGCGTTTTTTGACGATACATAATGTTATTATGTGCGCGCGTATGGTGGCCGACGGAGTGTCGTCATCGGGGTTCCGGCCGCCGCGGTTGTCGTTTAGTCGTTATCATCTCTCGTTAAATAGTTTTTCTGCGATAAGAAAAAAAATAAATAGGACACGCTGCGTTTTCGCCCGACATAACCGCCCCACCCGCCAGCGGGACCTACACGACGACGCCAGTATAATATAATATACGGATTTTCTGCTAGGCGTTACCCGCGTGATATTCACACGCGCTTCTGGAATCTAGGAAAAAAGAACAATTTTTGCGGCCACCGGGGCCGCGGTACACTGCGCCGTAACAACAGCAGTTGTAGTTGTAATATATTTTGAAATCAGATTCAGAGACACGGCACGAATTTTATTCTATTTTTTTTCTTTATCTCCCCGTGAGTCATGCGACCCGCTTATCGTTGCCGACACCGGGTCGTTCAAATAACATTTTCAATTGGCTCACGATATCGTTCCGTAAAAACTGATCAGACGAGAACAAAAACCAGAAAGAGTGAATTTAAGGACTGTCAAAATTGGCAAAAAAAAAAAATGTGTAGCCTCACACTATAATATTATAGTGTACATAATATTATTATTATAACGTTCGGTCTCTCGTTGCGCTCTCTCTCCTACTCCCCTCTCACTAAAGAGCGCGTCTGCCATTGTTTTTCCCCGAACCGCTTGTATAGGAAGTAAATCATAATAATAATGTTCGTTTCATAGTCCGTTTGATAAATATTTAACTATTGAACATTAATAAATAATAATACTTGCGACGACGTGGAATTAATGCTAAGGGTATACTAACTCGTATATTTTATAATATCGTTCTCTAGTAGGTACCTATAATAATAGTTAGTGAATGTTAATATTTTTTTAAGTGTCGTCGACTTAACATACAAAAGAATTCGTTAAGTGATGTACCTATTAATTATTATTATGTACACAACGGCGTTGAAGGGCTGCGGCGTCGTTAACCGCGACGACGACACATTCCGACGTAGGTACTTGTGTGTCCTGTAGGTGGATGGGGAGGTTTCGGGGGTTGTATCGCAGCCACAAAACAATAAACGCGTTAATAACGGTTATTACTTAATAATTAATCGGAATACGCACAAGCACGTGAACCACCGACGTGGTCGTTAGCGCGACGATTACGAAAACAGCACGAACGAGCGGCGCGAAAAGGAGGAGAAATGCACGCTAACGACGGCGCTAATGTGCCGAGGTGTGCGCCGTGTGTCGGTCGTCTTCTGTACAAAACGAATAATATAATATTATATTAATATTGTGTTAAACGACGAAGGACGCGAGCGGCGAATCGTCGAGAAAGAAGAAGAAAGAAGTAGAGAGAGTAAAAAAAAATTTCGAAAACATAAAATATTGTTGTAATACGCACAATAGTAATAATGAGAGTTTCGTTCCCTTGGCCTTTTGGCAATCGTCGGCAGTATTTATAAATACATTTTGACCGACGGGGTAGAGGAGCAGCGTGGACGGCGCCTGGTCCGTCTTGTGTGCCTGTGCCGCCACCGCCGCCGCAGCCGCCGATAAGTTCGGTCGACACGTGCACCGGTGGCTGCGGGTGCGTTTACACGTACGGCGGGCGTCCGGTCCGGTCAACGTACCGGACGGGATGGACGATCGTATGATGTGTACCTGTTCTACCAATGGTACCTGCCTACCTACCCGTCTTCCGCCGCCGCCGCCGCCGCGGATCGAGTTTGTGTCAAGGGCAACACGCGCCGGCACGACCAACCCGAGAACAGGACTATGGGCGGTGGACGCAAGTGTCCCGGTGTGGCCGTACACGCCAGGTCGGTCACACACGCGCAAGTCACGGCAAGCGCGTGCGATGGCGTTCGTCTTATCGGGGAGACGGGGGTTAATCACCCGGTGGAAACGGCACGCTATCGCTAAAAATAACCGCCGAAACCCCGTCCGACCGACCGCCACCCCAACGACGAGAGCGGACGTAGTCGTCGTGGTCGTTATCAAAACGGAGTACAGGTTTGAAAATGTATTTTTAAACGCCAACAATGCCCTCCACGATTATTATTATTTTATACTACTTATTATCGGTTTCGGCAATAACAATCACAATAATAACAACGGCAGCAGCACGGGGTTCACGCCGCCGCCGTTCGCATATTTTTGTGCTATACGTAACTCACTATTCGAATGAGACGTGTGTAAAAAACACATATTATATACCAGCGACTATAAAATATTATATAATAAAACGTTTCAGATAAACAGAGATAAAAAATGTTGACAACACTACTACAGTCGACGGCTAAAACTACTAGCTACAAAACGCAAAACTGGGAATCATAATTACAGTATTAAATTAGACAACAAGTGATCGCTTAATACGCAAACAAATTACAAAAATAACATTGTAATACGCGTGTACCGCGTAAATCGCGCGTAAAAAGCGATTCGAGACGAGCACCATGACGGGGTGAATCGTCGGAAAAACATAAATAGCGTTCAACTTACCAATGACGAAGGGAAGCTCTGAACTCTGACTTGCATTCCATATTTCCGGTGCTTGTCCGTGAATCGTTTGGTCAGCCGAAGGTGATGATGCGCGAGATCATTAATCGCCTTCGACGGTAATATTTAATTAATTTTCACGTTGTCGCGATCCACAGATTTTTTTTTAATGAACAGTAAATTACAGGTTTTATCGAATTTAGTGGAGTGTGTTATAATTATTATAAGATGCAGCGGCAATACGAAAAATTAATTAAGTGACGATGCAACGACAGTCGAAATGAAGAACGAGTGAAACGTAAAGAGACAGAGAGTGAAAATAAAAAAAAAAGGGGAGAACAATTAATGAAGAAGCAATTCTGTGTGCGACTCCGGCGAGATGGGTATTCGTGCGGCGAGTGCGCACGTCTGTCGGCGTAGCGAAAATGAACTTTCAACAGATAGTGGCGGGTCGGAGTTTGAAACCGACGGAAGTGGTTGTGAGCAGCGACCCGACTGCTATCTGCCGGCCGTTCGTTCGTCAGCGCGCGCAACACCGTCGCCCAACTACGAACTGCGGTTATCACGGAACTGCAGTTATCACTGATCGCGGTTATTACCGTACTTCGGTTAACCTTGATACACAACTTACTACATCGAAAATGAGTGATAATCCGGTTTTCTTATCATACGTCCATTTACCATTTATACTCCACTAATGACCGTCGACCGTGTAATCGTTGCCCATTGAGTTCGTACCTCGGTAAATCTTTCGGTGTAAGCGAAATTTTAATAGAATATTATGCTATAGTCATTCATCATTCACTTTTTATTTTGGCTTCCACCGTTTCCGTGGTCTATATATGTTTCATAAACCACAGGACTTGCTCAAACGCACGCCGCCCGATGGAATAAATCGGCCAGAGTTCCTGAAACAGCTCGTTCAGGAGTTCCGGAAAACCAATAGTGCTGGTATAATATTAATGACTGACGACTGACGTCCCAATGAACCGCGACTACAGCAGACCTACTATTATATATTTGTTTACTTATTTAGAGTCCAAGCTTCAAGTGCTGGCCAACCTCGCCAACTTTGCATACGATCCTGTCAATTATCAGCACATTCGTACTCAGAAAGTAATCGATTTATTCTTAGAACAGTTGGCTTCTGACAATAACAAACTGATAGAATTTGCTGCAGCTGGACTCTGTAATCTAGTCAATGGTAATAATTTTTTTTGTTTTGAATTTTTATTGTTTCAGTAAATTAATGAATACAGTCGAGTTTGACCAAAATATTTTATAGTATATTTATTATATTTGGCTCAATAAACAATACTCTTAGTGCTACATTTTTTCTTTGTTTATTTTATTTACTCTCCTATTTGTTTTTTTTTTTTTTGGAATTATAAATTTAAAATCTAATTTTACAATAATGATTATAGTATAATCATATTATTTTTATTTAATTAAGCTTTACTTTTTCAACATAGTATAAAACAATATATAGAATGACAAGGAAAAGTAAATGTTTAGTTAATCAGTTAATGCTTAAGTTACAATTTTAAAATATTTAGTCGAATAATTATGAATATATTTTTCCTTTTATTTATATTGTTCAACTTTACATATTTTTAGATCCTGTCAATAAAGATTATATCATTGGGAATGGTGGTATCCAAAAAATAGAAAAAAATTTAAGTTTAGATGATGACAATATAATTCTTTCCTGTATTACCACTCTTATGTACTTGTATGCACCAGAAATAAAAACAGGTAATTAAAAATAATTTAATATTATTATTTTGACACTATCTGAAAAACATTCATGTTGTATGCGGTCTGCTATATTGACATTATTCATTTTGCAATTATACTCATTACTTGAGTATTTAATAGTGTTTAAAAAAACTAGTTGTTGGTCATATTTTTTTTTTTTTTAATATTTTATTTGTTTTAAGTTAAACATTTTTATCTAATGAGACTGAATTGCTTTCATATTTATGAATAGGTTACCTATCTAATCAAATAATAGAATAAACTGGGTTATATTTATTTTTATTTTTTAAGTTAAAATTTACTCATAATATTCTGAAATGAGTTAAATGTGTATAAAATATTAACTATTTTATTTATGAATATTTCAATTTGAAAATAATTGTGCATTTTAAACTGAGTTTTTTCATGTTGACGTTGACAAAAATATATTGACTTAATTTAATAATAATTACTTCTTGTCCATATGTATTTACTTTAATGTATTTTACTGTATGCTATACTTATTATATATATATATAAGTATGAATTTGACTTGTTATTTTTATTTTTATGTTTAAGCAAATTGTTTCAGTATATTATTGAATTAACAGTGAATTTTAAAATTAAAGTTGTTATTAAGCTATTATTTTTTTTATACAAACAAAACTATTAGTAAAAGTATGAAAATTATAAACTCGAGGGAGTACTATATACCTGTATGTATTGTCTCACAGATAATAATCTGTGTTAACTCTTTGTAGTTTAAGGTCTATTGCATTGCCACAATGTTGGTTAATTTTAGCTGCATTGTATCCCAGTATTGTGTGTGTGTGTGGACCTCAATATTCTCTTTAACTTCAATAATTTGTTATTTTTCTCTAATATTCATTATAAGTAACTAAAGTTGGAATTAAGTTTGTATATTTTTTACATTAAATAATTGTAAAATAAAGACAATACACGGAGATATAGTATTAATTCCTATTTATAATTAAAATTATTATTATTTTAAAAATGTAATTTAATTATAGCTTTTAGTTTAAATATAAGTATATATTATAATAATACAATTGTAATACATTTATCACAAGTGTAAGTACTATGTTGACTTATTTTAATATAATTTAAAGTATGTATTTAAGTATAGTATCAATTTAAAAATCGGATTTATTTTAATTTAATAATATGTGTTTGAAAATTAAAAAGTTAAAAGCTAAATTTAAATCTTATTTACTTAAAACTATTTGAAAAACTTTAAATATGGATTTACCAATATATAAAATATTATACTTAATTACTGTTCACTCTGAAAACCATGATTAAACTTTTTTATTTTCTATTGTTATATTATAAAGATATACAATTATTATTAACATCTTAAGTATATATTATATTCTATATTTTTTTTATATTTAAATTTATATTACCAATTCCCGTGTAAAACTACACTGATTAATTAATAATATTTTATTTTTTAGTAAATAATGTATTTAAAATATAGTAATCTATTTTATATAATATTTAAACTTATTTGAGTTTTATAATTTTAGATATTTTCTAATAGAAAATATTAATTTTTTTATATATAAAAAAATTCATATGTAGACGTAGGTCTGTATAACACTAATTTGCTAACAATGTTTTTCATATATAAAGGTATTTTTTTATTATGTAAGAAGTTATTAGGCTCAAATCATCATTCTTTATTTAGTTATTTAAGTTTAAATATGTTGTGCATTATGTATGAACTATGTGGAAAAATGCTTGTTTATTTTGTTTTTGTCATATAAATTCTAATTCTTCAATAACCTTAAATTTTAAAAATTGTATTTATAATTATTCATACATTTAAGGTCTATGTAGTATGCGGTATTTATTTATGTAAGTAATAGTTTTAATTTAATTTTGCACTTAGACAAACCAATTTTATTAAGTAATCTATTAATATTTAGGTTATATATTATAATATTTATTTTTATTATTAGTTACTTTTGTAATCTTATAATTTAATTTATTTAAAGTAAAAAAAAAAATAATAATAATATTTTAAAATTTTAATTGTATTGTATGTATATTATAGACTTAGACCGCATACTATATGAGAGTTAATATAGAACAATTAAATTATTATTAATTAGTTGGTACCATATGTTTTTCTAAGGTTTTTGAACAATGAGAGTGCCAATGAAGGTAGCACGCTTATTTTCTACAGTTTCATTCAAACCTAAGTTAGAACTTTTAAGCAATAAAAGTCTAATACAAATCGACGGTGATGGCAGTTATGATTTTTGCCAGGGTTTGATGACTAATGATATTTTCAAGTTAAAAACTGAAAAGTCATTATTCACTATGATATTGAATTCAAAAGGTCGTGTTTTATATGATTGTTTGATTTATAAAGTGAATGATCATATACTACTGGAATGTGAAAAAGATGCTGCTAGTGACTTAATAAAATACTTAAAGATGTACCTGTTAAGAAGAAAACTCAATATTAAAATATTAGAAAATACAAGTGTTTGGGCATTATTCAGTTCTACACCTATAAACATGGAATTAAATTCTGTCAGTGTTTTTAATGATCCACGTCTGCCTATTTTAGGTCAAAGAATTTTATCTGATAAGACTTCAGGCATTCAAAATGAAATATTTTTGGACGAAAGTGATAACAAATTTACTTATCAACAATGGAGATATACCAATGGTGTTGCAGAAGGCAGTGAATTACTGAAAGGGCTATCTTTCCCATTAGAAATGAATTGTGATTATTTAAATGGTATAAGCTTTAATAAAGGCTGCTATGTTGGACAAGAACTGACAGCAAGGACTCATCACACTGGAGTTACAAGGAAAAGAATAATGCCTTTAATTTTTGATGATACACCCACCAGTTTGGATTTGGATGCTGATATTTACAGTGAATCTGATTTAAATGTTAAAAGACCACCTGGGAAATTGAGAGGATTGTGTGGAAAAATTGGTATTGCGCTTTTAAGAATTGATGAATGTTTAAAAGCAGAACGATTAATTGTTGGTGGGTTCACAGCTAAGACATTTATTCCAAGTTGGTGGAAAATATAATACCGTTTAGTCATGTTGAGTAAATTTAGATATACAATGTAGAATATTTAATATACATTAAACAATTTAATTTTTTTAAATTGCTGTGGTAATTAAGCTGAATTGTTTAGTATAAATGAGTTTTATATTTTTGGAGTAATTTACTTAATACTTGAAATAATTACTTATGATAAATTACTGTTCAGCAATTTTACAATTATCTTTATAAAATGTATAATTGTATTTATGTTTGTTTGTTGGATAGTAAATTATAGTATTTTTACTTATTGGCTCAGTAGAATCTATATTTTACCTATTTGTGTATACTTAAGTGAAATGTAAAGCTTTTATTAGAATGTCAATACAGTATACATTAATATATTGGTCTAATCTAAGATTTAATAAAACTTTAAATTGGATATTTATCAAAGAAACATGTTTAAATATATTTAGCTGTTACCTGTTATATAAATGTAGAATGTAACAGTCATCTAAATTGTACTTTTGGTAGCTGATTATCACCATATGATAAGGTATGTAAGTCTTGTGAATATAAAATATAATATTATAAAGTCCTGGACTTACTTTAAGATATCTAACATTCATATTTTTATAAAATATTACTAGTTAAAATATATGTATGTTCACTTCAATATGAAAAAAATTACTCTAATTATATAATTACATGTAGGTATGTATTATTTATGATAGTTTATGATAATTCAAATTATGATTTTGGGTAGTATCATAGGTATGCACTATGCAAAAGGTTTTTAAAAGGTATATTATATAGAATAATTTTAGTAGGGTTAACTCTGCTAAGATGAATTATATCCTATAGCCATAAAGAATGATTATTAATTATTGATTAAAGCTAGTTTTTTATAAATAAAAAAGGTATGTTACCTATGAATTTTAATACATAGTTATAACTTTTTTGTATGAAATTTACAGTAAGTGATGAGTGATGACCCAATAAGTGTTAGTGTAAATAGTATAGAAGTTAGAAAAAATAAACATCCTATAAGTAATTGAAACATATACAATACTACAATAGCAATTATGTATTCTAGATAAAAAGAGGTGAGAAAAATAAAAATATTATTTTAATACATACTATTTAATTGATAAGACTTAATATCTAGATGCTTTACATAAAATGTAAATAATGTAAAATTGGAAGTTAAAAACTTTTTAGCTAAAATCAAATTTTTTTACCATTTCATTAAATTTTATTTAAATGAGCATAAAGACTATTTTTTGTAGTTGTACTTATAAAATTGTTTGCAGTCGCGCATATGGTATCAAACCTATGATAATACATGTGCATTTTATAACTGAAGGTTGATTGCTATTTAATTTAACCAAATGTGTTATAAAATTTGATATTATATATATATATATATATAATATATATGTATATTGTAAGATGTAATCGATTAACTAATAATTATTAGACAAATGCAAACAATTGACATAGCATTTAATATTATGTTATTGCTGAAAGAATAAATGATAAAGCATTTTCATTATTAGATAATGTCTGGATGCTTCTATTGTTGCACCCGTATTTGTTTTTTCGTCTTATTAAAACATATGAAGTTAATCATGAATAGCTGAACGTAAATTTACAGTATTACGTACTTATAAAATAGAGACGTTAATGAGGGTGTGGTGTCTTCTTAAAACGTGACATTATGTCAATTTAAACTTTATTTATTATTTTGAATGTTTGTTTAAAATAATAAGGTATACATTACATAATTTAAAAACATTAAAAAAAATATAATAATTTTTAAGATAGTTTTACTTATTATTTTCTAACTTTTACACATACCTATCTTTAACACTAAATTGAAAGCTAATCGTATATACTATATAAAGACTACCTAATATACTATATAAGAATACCTTAAAAATACATTTTGTAAATTTCATTTTATTTTACTTTATGCAAATATTGTAGTACATTACCTGTCATAAATTACTTATAAGTAATTAGATACATTTAAATAATCATACAACGTTTCATTTAATAATTGTTTGTTCGTAACATTATTTATTTCCATGAATTATGAAATAAGAAAAAAGTACTGTCATGGGAGATTTATAAAAACTGTATAACTTAAATAATGATGGTCTTTTTTTTCAACGAATTATTTAAATTAAACTTCTTTTATTAACTCGTCGTATTCATTCTTCTAATATTGATCCCAATTTTTAACAAATTTTTATATTTATCATACTTACTAAATAAAACGTTCATAAAGTTTCTATTCAACTATGTTATTTTTAATCTTTACATAATTTCTGTTGTAAATAAATAAATTATTCTACCATTATAGAAGGTGCCCTATGTAAGTATTAAGTATTAAGTATTTATATATATATATATTATACAATATAAACTCGTTCATTTTTAGCACCTACCGTGATAGGTCAATAATTAGTACCGATTTGTATAAAGTTATTAGCCATACTTTATACTAATTAATAACTAATTACTAACATATAGTTAATTTTTCATAAGAAGAAAATAGTAAAATATATTTGTTATATTTATTATAACAATATTGTATTTATTTCTTGTTATATTGGCAAACAAATTATTTAATATTTTTAATAAGCGAAATAGTGAAATAAGATTTAAAAATTTTTTTTTGATTTATTAGTTATTAAGTATTGTAATATTACATGTTTAATCTGGTGTAAAAACATATTTTGAAAAGAAGTGAAAAGTCGTACAGGTAAATTAAAAATTTCAAAAAATGAAAATTATCAATTTTAGGTTCTACCTTATACCATTAAAATACGTTTTTTTATTATTCCACTGTCTTCTTAGTACTCATAAATAAGAAATAACGATTGAAAATTATAACTCTGTGCATTGTATAATTTATAATATTTTATATAGGTACTATATAATATGTATAGTGTATATATAATCTTTATAAGAGGTTTCGAATGAAAATCAAAATCTTTAAAACTCGTTTATAACATTCTTTATACTTTTTTTTATTTTACAGACATTGTAAACCCGTCTACTGTCGGCTATATGCTATTGCACGCTCAGAGCGAAAATCCCAAGCTGAAGAATGTGGCTAAAATATTTTTGACTGACTTCTGTACCGAACACGACATTCAAACGGCGGTCACGTTCAACACATAGTGTCCATCCGAATAATAAAGTACTTACATATTATTATATAACGTCAAATATAATAAATATATTTCATAGGTAGTTATCGTTATTATATATAACTACGTTCGCTATGCTTACCCAGCTAAGGAGACGATTGCAGTCTACCAGGGCGTTTACGGTAGGCGATCGTGTAGTAATATCGAAACGAGTTGATAAAACGGATATCGACGATTTTGCTCGCTTGAGTGGTGATACTAATCCCATACATTCTGGTGATCGTCCGTTAGTGCACGGCATTTATTTAGCGGGTCTGGTGTCCGGGGTGATTGGCACCAAGTTACCTGGTAATGGCACGATTGTCGTGTCCAAGAGTCTAAGGTTCCCAAACAAGTGTTATGCCGGCGACCTAGTCAAAATCGAAGTCGAAATACAAATCATAAGAAAGCTTGTGAGGTGTGGATTTTGGTGTAGTGTCGGGGACAAGGTAGTCATGGAAGGCACAGCGGACGTTATCAATAAACATGTTACTAAAAATCAGCCGTTTAATAAGAATACGATTTAAAGTAGAAGGTTAAAAACAAAAACCTGTGTTATACCTAAGTGTCGGATTTCGAACGAATTTCCGGATCTATTAGTTTAATCGTTTTTTAATTGTAAAATTTTTAAAATTAAGAGTGAAAATTTATATTTTATAGCTTATTATAATATGATACCTATTATAATATTATAACAACAGTAGCGTTTTTATTCTATACTAAGTTATACTATATAAAGTTTACTTTTAAGTATAAATGTTATAGACACATAATGTTGAACAGGTACATGTTAAATAATTCCTAATGGACAAGTCGATAACCCTTTGAAATCGTTATGAATTATAATGATTTAATGTGTTATGTCTAATGTATAACATTATATTATCTGCGATATGCTTGCATTGTGTTAAAATCGTTTACATCGTTTAGATGTGTGTAAGTACTATAAACCTAGAAAATTCGTAGTAAAAGTGAAATGGTTATATTAGTGTTGGGTATACAATGTGCAAAAGTATAACAATAATATAGAATCACGTGAAGATGGCCTTAAAATTGTTTTGTTATCACAGAATTTTTTTTTTTGTTTTTTTGGTCATTATACTCGTAATTTAATGTTTACAATTACAATACGAAAGCAACGAACGAGTTTCCTGAACCGTATATTGTATTGTTTCTTGTTTCAAAAATTAAACAGTTCTCCATCGCCGTGTTTCCGTTTATATTTTAAACACCAATTTAGTGTTTACAAAACACAATTCACGAGGAAGTCTTCTCGTCATTTGCACGCCATTTATAAATACTGCCGCACGAACGAAAACAAGCGCATTCCCTTACAACGTGTGGTCCGAGTTCTTCAAGTATCTATATAATCGTACGTATTATATTATTGTAAAGCACCTTTGTCTACAGCTGCTTAAAAACTGTATCACCATGATGATGGCGACGGCGACGATGGTGTCATTCGCAGTTTTACTCGGTTCGACCTCACTGTGGTAAGTCGTTTTACAGTATAAAAATACATGTCTAATTATTTTTTGCGTTCGATCGCCTCTTCCAAATTTTTGGTCCAGTCGGGTCGAGTGTACCGTGAAAACATATATTATAATATCGTACTGTTTCCGACACGACAATTTAATATTGTCGGTCGTTTCGTATTGATTATTCGTTTCTCTTAAGATATCAAAATAGGTATCGTTTAAGGTATCCTACTTATATGTTAGTGTAATGTCTGATGTTGATGACCAACCTTACCTATGTATTGTAATTGTTTTACAGTTTCGCCGATCAATCCGACGTCGGCAGTGTACAAAGATCGGCGATATCGCCAGGCCAAAAACTTAACGAAATGATAAATCATGCTCCGCCAGCGATTAAACCAGCACCATTTCTCGGGTCATCGAGCGGCGCACAATCGCTACCCTCGTCGACTGCAAAGACGCCATGTATTTGTGGTGTGTTTTTGAGTAGCCAAATAACTAAAACTGGCAACAAACAGCCGACCGGATATGCGGCGCTGTTACACGAACAGGACGAACCAGCCCCGTGTAACACCTTGGGCGTGAAGACTTGCACCAACAAGTGTTTGGAAATTGTGAGTATACCGCCGGAATAGTGGTCTGCGTATTTTGTATATCATAACAGTAGTTTTGAT